>WOGN01000197.1:0-15617 GCA_015342105.1 Leptinotarsa texana | reverse complement strand
AATATTGATAATAATAATCTCTGCGGCATAAAAGCTGCAGAGATCACCTCACTTCTGCGAAAACACAAGGATAAGCAATAATATTGGAGACCTGAGTTTCGCTTCCCTTAGGTCGAGTGGGCTGAAGTCGGAAACTGAGGGATCCATCATGGCTTGCCAGGATGTTGTCTTCAACACTTTAGTCTGAAGTATAGCGTGATGGATATAGAGGTTTCTGACACAAGTTGCAGGGCCTGCCGCGAGGCGCCCGACACCCTAATGCACTTGCTATCAGCATGTCCAGCATGTGCGGTCTCGGCCTATATCCATCGACATAACACGGCCCTGAGAGTACTATATTACCATCTACGGCACTCATACGGTATTGACGAGACACCGGTGTTGCCTTAGCTCCGGGGGATATTGAAACCATTGTGGGAAAAGAGGAATGCCAAATTTATTGGAACTATTCGTTTCCCACCCCATGTTGCTAAGCTCTACCACCAGAGCTTGACAATATTTGTTGTGAAGTTTTTAGCTCATGGCGGGAAGAATATCTTACGAAAAGAGAAGGAAAAACGAATAAATTATCAAGATTTGCTTTTCAACTCTATCCAGACTACTCTTTGAAGATGGTTGTTCTGATTATTGGGGTCCTTCGTGAAATGATGCCCTCTCGACTCTCGAATCCTGAAGTCATAGCGGCTTGCCGCACGTAGGTAGAAATCTTAGCTGGACAGATGAGGAAGGCTGTCATTGTTGGCTCACTGCGCTTTCTCAGGGCACATGATCAATGATCACTTACCCCACGGTGTGGGGAGTGGTCATTGGTTGATAATACTGGCGCGCCCTCCCGAATGTATCGGGGCTTCGGGGGATAGGGCCTGACCAGCGCATACTTCGGTAAAAATAATAATAATGATAATAATTTCAATAATAATTATAAAAAGGAGAAGAATCTACCCGCTTTGAGGAGTCAGATTCAAGGTGCTGGGGCCCATAACAATGATTTGTATACCGATAACAATCCTAGCACTGACAACGGATTGAGTGGACGCATGAGCTGGAGATAGCCTCGTGCATTGCTACGAGAGTAGTAACTCGCGTGAAGAGTTAACATGGCGAAAATGAATGCTCCGTGGTGTGAAACATATCCGGAGCATGCGGCCTTTCTGCCGAAAGTCTTAGGAATTATGTATCCTTTCTTTGGGGACAGGACTATAGGTATACTCCTTTCCAGCCAGCTAACGAAGTGGTAGAAGTGACAGTTCTACCATCCGTTGGCACAGCTGGAGAGGAGATGCGCAACATGCCACCGATGGAGTCAATCAGAACACGCAGGGCGTTCTACAGAATTAGGCACCTGAAGTCACAAGAACTGGCTTGTTTGAATACGAAGGTTCAAAGTGTTCCAACAGAAAAGACTGACATTCGGCAAATCAACACCGCCATGTATAGCGTCGTCCGATCGCTTTGCGATTAAAAAAATTGAATGACGTGTTCACAAGATGGAGGCTAAGATCACATCGGCGAGACAACACGCGTATCCAATGTGTGATGGATTACAGAGCAACCAACAGGCCTTTCACGCCCGCACTACGGCGAATAGCCGCAAACTACGATATGATATCGTAGTTTGCTTACTGCTGACCACCAAAC
Organism: Leptinotarsa texana; assembly: GCA_015342105.1. Lineage (NCBI taxonomy): Eukaryota > Metazoa > Arthropoda > Insecta > Coleoptera > Chrysomelidae > Leptinotarsa > Leptinotarsa texana. The sequence continues at coordinate 13,979 of WOGN01000197.1, read as the reverse complement.
AGCACTGCCTTGATAGGAGACGAATGCTAGTGGCTTCTAAGAACTCACTGGAGGCTTCTCAATCGAGAAGTATTGCAGAAAACCTAGGTTTCAACAGAGAGCTTCGACAGCCTGAGCTCAATGAACTTCGCAAGCTGATAACCCCTGATGACGTTCGAAGAGCCCTCGTGGGTTTCAAGAACTTTGCTGCTCCAGGCCCAGGTGGGCTGAACACTTGGTGTGAAAAACTAACTAGCACTTACCGCCATCTAGCCAGAATGTTAAACTGATAGCTGTCGAGGTTTGTCGAGGGGTGGACCGTTCTCATCCCCAAAAACAGAGATTTGTCAATGTCTAAGAATTACAGAAAGTTCTTTACAAGCATCTTACTCACGAATACCCACCGCAGTTGACAGACTGTTCGAATAGATATATGAGCAGAGAGGGTCGAAGAGAAGAGTTGCTGCTTAGCGATAGATGTGTAACGCAGGACTCGAAACAATATAAACGTAACGTATTTATGCCCTGGATCGATCACTATAAGACATTTGATAGAACATCGCATGAGGTCATCTTATATTTGATCGGATACCTTGCGGTACCCGACAAAATAGTGAGATGTATTGAACAACTGATACCACTCTGGCGAACTCGCTTTACTATAACATCTGACCAAGCCAGAGTCCGAACACAATGGGTCACTTTCAGAAGAGGTGCTGAGTCCCCTTCTCTGCTGCATCTCACTATTGCCATTATCCGTTACACTCAGATATGTGTGGAATAACGCAAATCACAAGAGGTAACAGCAGGTAACAGTCACAGTTTTTTGATGAATGTGTTATCGAAGGTTTATGAAATAGGTATTTTGTGATGAAATAAACATTCAGAAAATATTCTCCATTTATTTTTTCTACTTCTTCTCTAGTAAATACTAAAATTCATGTTACTGAAAATTGTGGAAGGGGCTTCTTACGTATCATGAAGAGTATTCTTTGATCTAAAAATATATTTACCTCAATCCATAATTGTGAAACTTACATATTGAATATTTCTCAAATATATAAGTTTCTTTGAAAAGAGCAAGGTTGTAACCCTACAACAATAATTCTCTGGCATGGACCATCTGATGTAACGAAATTATTCATTTCTCGAAATCCGAGTGCTCCCCAGTTACAATGAAGGATTCTTGTAACGTAAAGAAACGATATTTTCCATTGCTTTTAGAAGAAGTTCCCAGCAATAATAAATATTTTTTGGAATATTACAGTTGAATTGATCGACAATATATAATGATATTTATTATATACAGTACATTTCATTTAAAACGAGCCATCCTGAATAACTTTTGGTACAATGATTCGCAGGAAAAATTAAAAAACACATTTTGACATACTGACATTTGATGTTACTTCCACTATCGCACCCACAGAGCATGTCACCAATTTTTTTTAATGGATCACGCTATACTGTTTCGCAGATGATTTGTGATGAGCACATTTCCACAAAGTATTAAACTTATGGTCTGAAGCTTACGGTTCAAGAGCTACAAATTATTAGAGTTGAAAACGAGCTACCCTGAACTTTTGAAACAATGATTTTCACGAAAAATAAAAAAAACACCTCAACAATAGTATACAAGGAGAAACATTTTGACGTATTCACATTTGATCTTACTAGCCATAACGCACCCCAGAGCATGTCATCATTTTTTAATGGATCAATTGTTTTGCATTATCAGATTTTCCATGATGAACATATTTCAACAAAGTAGAATACGTTTTGTTCTGAAGTTCATAGTTTGGGAGCTAAAACTTCTGTACAATATGTAACTTAGGTTTCATAGACGTTTTTGTGAAGTATACTTCAAGAAAATCTTATTTTGTAGGTAACTTTGAATACGATATTCTCTTCATTTTGTATTTGTCTCATTCTACAATAACGATTACTTACCAGGTGAACGTACAATTATTGGTGTTTCTGTTTTTGTGAATTCTTGAGAAGCAATGTTTATACGCTTCGCGAACGGATTGAAGTAGTGAGTTGGTACTACCACAATGGAAATAGTGCTAGAGCTGCTTCCCGTATGTTCAATGACAATCATCCAGGAATAAACGTACGACACAAATACGTTTCGGAATTATTGAAGAATATTATGGAAACTGGATCTGTCAAGAATAAAAAGCATAACCGTTCAAGAGTTGTCAAGTCAACGATGAAGCTATTTTTACTGCAGTTTTAGGGCAAGTTGGACTAATGAAAAATTCGCAATCTCTTAATAAGTTATCCCGAGAATCAGTTATCAGTCGTACAAATGTTTTCGTGATCCTTCATAAGTACAAATTTCATCCATATAAAATTAAACTAGTTCATACATTGAATGAAGATGATATCGATAGACGTATCAAGTTTTGTGAAAGTCTCATTGAACGGGCCAACTTGCATCAGAATTTCTTGTATAAATTTGTTTTTCGGATGAAATGTTTAGTTTGAATGAAGAGGTAAATCGTCAAATTTGTCGATGTTGGAGTGATACGAATATTTATACCGTCAAGTTTGGGCAGGAATTTTAGGTGATCACAACATAGGACTTTTTCTCATCGACTAGTGTTGAATATTTGAATATGTTGGAGGACTGAATAATTCCGTGAATCAATAGGGCAATTGAGGAGGATATGAATTCATTCGAAAACGAAATAGCTTTTTAGCAGAATGGTGCACCTCCGCATTAAGCAGCTATCATTTTCCTGTTCACTGGATTGGCAGAAGAGGTCCTACAGAATGACCACCAACGGATCTCACTCCTATAGATTTCTTTCTATGCGGTCATTTCAAATCTGAAGTTTATGAGATAGAATCAACATTAGAACATTTGAGAGAGAATATCATGAGGCATTGCAGAGAAATAACTATTGAGATTCTCAACCATGTGAGGGCTGTAATGGAAGCTCATTTGTACCATTGTATGAAAGTTGGTGTAATAGTTTCTGAATATTTACTATAGATTTTTTTCTTCTCATTGTCCAGATTTCATTTCAAGAATTCATAAAAAGTCTCTTTTTCTTTTTTATTGCTTCCATATTTATCTCTAGAACGAATATTTCAAAATGTGGCCTTCTGTTTAATTTTTGACACGTTTTTTTATTTTTCTTGTAAATAATTTTTTCGAAAGTTATTCAGGATGGCTCATTTTCAAATAAAATAATTTGTAGCTTCAGCTTCAGACCATACGTTTTATACTTTGTTGAAATCTGCTCATCATGGAGCATTTGATAATGCGAAACAATAGGATGATAAATGTGAAAAAATCGGTGACTTGCTCTGGGGGTACTATCATAGGGGAAGTATCATCAAATGTGAATATGTCAAAATGTGTCCCCACTATTGTTGACGTTTTTTTTTTTATTTTTACTGAAAATCATTGTACCAAAAGTTATTCAGGGTGGCTCATTTCAAATGGAATGCACTGTATATACAATTTCATGTAAGATAATATAATACCAGTAGCTACTGCTCGATAAAAAATGAAGATAAAAAAATCAGACACATGTTAACCAAAGGAAATGCAATATAATCTAATGAATGGAGTACTATGAATGTAGAACTCCACTTGAACAGAATAACCCATTATTTTATAGAAGCTGAGCTTCCAAGTGAAAAACTCGTATTCAACTTGTATGTTTGAAGTACCTAGAACTAATTCAAATTCTTTACGCTGGCGATAAGAAGTTTTTTCCATCACTACATGTCTAACACTGTTTCTATCGTATTTGTAATAAATTTGTATCATATCTCTTTTTTTTTCTTCATTCGTGAAAGCCATTTTTCGCCAAAAATTCAATGACGTGTACAATAACAAAATGTCATTGAGTGTAACAAATTGAAAGTAAAATTTAGAAACATCAAAGTCAAAGCCTATTATGATAAGAATTAATTTTTCTCAATATCTCCAATTTTTCGGAAAAGAATAATAACTTATGATACATCATTGAAAAGGTAAAATCTGGTTCTATTCAAAAGAGAAAGAATCCAGTGTAGCGACCATGAAAAAAGTTAAGTTGATGATGGTGACCGGAAGACGAAACGTCGGATAGCAAATCTGAAAACACCATTATGTAGCAGGAAAAAAGTGGCAATGTAGAAGTGTGATTTATTTCCTAATCCTTCAAAAAATATAGACAGAAAAAAATAATAACCATTTTCCAAAATTTCTGTTTTTCCGGATATATCCTGATATACTTGGAATTTCAGAACTCTCTCAACGGCAAATTGTCAGTCTGGTAAATGCGCAACTTTTTCCCAATTTATCTATCTTCGTATGTCTCAGAGTTTCCGAGATCCCAATGGTGAAGATTGATATCTTTTCTCTTTTCTGAATTCAATTGTATTTTGACTCGAATAATACACAACTTATACAACCAACTTGGATAATATGAGTTTCCTATGTTTATGGTTTTTTGGATTTTATTATATCTACCCGTCTCCTAATGAAGATATTATTATCATTATTATTGTTAGAATTTTTCTTCAACCCAAGTTTGCCTTGCCCGATGCCACGATACATTCAGAGGGGGTGCCAGCATTATTAACCAACAATCTCACTCCGTGAAGTTAGTAATCATTGGGTCAGCGAATCATATGCCCTGAGCAATCGCAGTGAGCCGAAAGTGGCGGTTTTCTGCATTTGTCCTGCTAGGATTTCTGCCTTAGTGCGGCAACCTACGAAACGTCTTTCAATAAATGTAAAGGCATGAATATGAAGTTACTTGGAGAAAAAACTGTTTGTACTTAGCAAGAGAAAAATGCAATGGATCAACGACAGATGTCGAATAATACCATCAGAATGAAAATTGTGTGCTCGGGATTTGATGAAGTCAACGAATGCTGTTTTTGTCTGGTCCTGATTGGCGAAGGTTCTATCGGTGGAAAAGTTCATTGAAGTTTGACAATAAAGGCTTAAGTCAATATTACACCGTTTTGGAGTTTTTGTGGAGCTTAAGTCAAAATTTCATGCTCTCTTGATTGATATGAATGGCTCAAGTCTAGACAGCTTTTGCGCCACACTATTTGATCTGGTAATAAGGATTTAAGTCAGAAATGTAGAATGATGTTTGATATTATGGGCATTAGTCAACATGCGTCATTTGTACCAAACAAAGAATGAGAAGCAAGCCTCTGGTCTCACTGGCTTTTGTCACATTGAGCCCGTCATATCAACCTCATGTACAAAAATCTTCGTGCCTCTATGTTATTTATACCGTGCTGTGGAGTGAACATGTTATAACAATCGAGAAAAGCGTTTCAATTTGTGTGCTGTTCAATAAAATGAGTAACCGAGGTAAAAAGCTACTACAATTAGCATCAAATCATGTCGATTGTTTACCAGGTAAAAAGGTTAGTAAACATATTTGTGACATAACCTATAAAACTAATTTTGTCCTGCACAGTGCCGTCCTCCGCAATTTCTTCAAGTTCTTCTTCATCACCACGAAGTTTGCCACCTGGTGTTCAGAATTTTCAATTCTGACTTCAGTCACATTGACGAAACCTACCAGCCTCCTCCAGATTCGAATTATTTCGACGCAGTCATTATTGCGATTCCAGCAAGAAAAAGCTGGGATGTAAAAAGAGAAATAATGTAGTTTCAGCAGGAGGTATTTCTACATTTTCCACAATAGAGATGTCACACACTCAAATTAAACATACGAATTCATCTTGAAAATCTAAAGACCCAATAATAAATAATGTTATTCCACAATCACGCATCAAAGAAGAAGATATGCAAGAGCTGAGGGAGAAAATGATCATGATGTCGAAAGAAAAAATATGAAAGAACAAGAATATGCTGGGAAAGGAAATAATTATGGAGTCGAAGGAAATATGGAAGAACAAGAACAAGCTGAGGAAAGAAATAATCGTAATGTCGCAGAAAGAGCTAGGGCTAAAAAGAAATGGTCAAGATCTATTCGAAATGAAAGAACGAAGTTGCTTCACACAGGGCAGAGTTATACAAATGTTAGCGGAAAGAAAGTGGAAGGAAGAAAATTAAGGCCATTGAGACAATGTCGGAAGATATATTACCTAGCATTGAATTGCGACATCCGCAAGACTTTGTTCACTGAATACTGGGCTCTGAGTACGCACAATAAAAGAGTAGGTTTCATACCGGACTCATAACTGGCAAGGAAAAGCAAGTCATCGACCGACATAGGAAACCGGAAAGTTTGAAAAATCGAGAAGTAATGTACCAATATTTTTTTGAAATAAACGGAAGAAGGGTTGAGGTGTGCAAGGACTGTTTCTGCCGAACGCTTGATGAGAAAGAGAAATTTATAAGAACTATTTTGAAAAACAAATCACAAAAAAAATCAGGAATTTCATAAGAGGATAAACGTGGGAAGCAATCGACTGCAAATAAAAAAAACCAGTTAGAAATAAATGATGTTAAGGCTACTTATAAATTCATTTCCGGCGCATGAAAGTCATTATACTAGAAAAACAAATGACAAGAAGTATCTGCAGTCTCATTTAAATCTACTGGTTATGTACGAATTATACAAAGGGGGTAGAGAAAACTTTGTGCCTCGTACAATGTATGAACGAGAATTTCTCAAGATCTCTCAAGAAGCCTTATGTAGATACGTGCGTCAAGTGCGACACACTTAACATGCGATTGAAAGTTGCTACTGATTTGAATAATATAGAAGAAGAAACAAATGTAGAGAATCTTCTGAAAGGCCATCAAGATAAAGCTGCGTTAGCTTATGCTTCCAAAAGAGTGGATAAGCTTGAGTCTAAGAATGACACTACGAAGAAATGTTTTTCTTTAGATCTCTAACAATGCCTGCCAACTCCTTTTCTTGGCTCTTCGGTGGTTTTCTACAAACGACAGTTATGTACCTATAACCTAACCATACACGACAATGCTACTGGAGAGTCAACCAACTACATGTGGCACGAGGCAACGGCAGGAAGAGGAGCAAATGAAATGGCTTCCTGTCTATATTATCATTTAGGCAAACTTTCCGATGAGAAAAAAGAGGTTACATTTTATTCTCATACGTGTAATGGCCAGAATAAAAATAGTCACGTTGCTGCAATATTCCTAAAAGCAATTTGTGATTTCCCGCACTTGAACTGTATCAAACACAAATTACTGATACCAGGTCACACGCACATGCAGTGCGATGTTGATCACTTCATGATAGAAAAACGATAGAAAAAAATTCACCTCCAGATCTTTCATCCACGTGACTGCTTTCAACTGGTGATGTCAACTGGGACAAAAAAACCTTTCTAGTTCACGAAATGAAACAAGAGAAGATTTTTGATTTTGCAAATCTTCTCACAAATCTACTTGTTGCTAGAAAAAAGGATATGTCTGAGGAGCCATTCAAGTGGCATTCTGTCTCATTGAATGTGGATGATCCATTTATTACTGTGAGCTTTCTACGACGTGGAAGAAACGCGAACTTGAAGCAGATTCCCTTGGAACAGAAATATAGAGCCATAGTTCCTATTTCAGCAGAAAGGAAGAACGATTCGGTTGCTTTATTACGTTTGGTTCCACCAGTTTTTCTTGAATTTTATTTGAACTTGCCAATATCAAAAAACGCTATTGATCAAGATCCAGACCTCAAAGATGTTCTGTTCTGTGTAGATGATTAGTGGAACAGGAATGTCACGTTATTTCAATTATTCAATTGTTATACCTAAATTAACATTCCAGTAATAATAAAGTTCGTTGTTTTTGTACACTTTGGCGTTAAAGGCCTTACAATTGAAGTCTTATGCCCTTGTGAACCTTTGTTTTTTCTTCACCAAATGTGCTCAAGGGCTTAAGTCATTCATATTCCTGGTAAGAGGTTGCACTAATACAATATTCTTTATTGTACGAAATGTACGAGATTTTTGACTTAATCCCTTTTTACAAAAACTCAAAAGTTATCGGAGTACATGCTTCAATGAATCAGTCTGACGTAATTTGCAGTGTTTGGAGTTTTTCACTGTGTTTGGAATATCTACAAATGATTACATAATCATTCTAAGACAGTGAAGAAGACGGTTAACCTGTTTCGAAAATAGTTATCGATGTAAGGAGCTAGAATAACACATGTCATTAAATCGGACAAACCTTTTGAAACATTTTAATATTCATTCTACTGTGACCTGGCATACACTGATCAATAGAGAACTTTGTACTATATGTATATATTGATACTGTTCTGTTACTTTCAATTTTTTTGCCTCTTTCCAGCTCAGTACTATATAATGTCGTTACACGATTTTCGGACAATTTTTCTCTACGAATTCAAAATGAGCCGAAGCGCTACCAAAAGAATCCGAAAATTCAACCATGCATTTGACAATGATACTGTTAATGAACGCAATGTTTGACGTTGGGTTACAGAATTTCGTTTCGGAGATTTTAGTTTCGAAGATGAGCTCCGAAATTATCGATCTGCAAAAATCCAGGACGAGTATTTGAGGACCCTGGTGGAGACTGATCCATCACAAACGGTGCGTAGGATGGCGGAAGAACTGGGCGTCAGCTTCCATCTGGTTGTGGCTCGAAAAATGGGTGCGTCACAATTTGAACGATCGACAGAAATTCTCATGTTACGAGGTCTGTTCTTTGCTTTTGCGCAACCAAAACGAACTTTTTTGGATTGGATCGTCACTTGTGATGAAAAGTGGATCGTCAACGACAACAGGAAACGTACAGTGGTTATATATCGATGAGCTGTCACGCCTTAGTTTTTTTCGTTGACTAATTAACTCAATTTGTAAACGATTTCTCGTTGTTCCACAATATGGCGTGGGGGTGGCTACTAGGGATTAGAGAGCATAGCTCCCAGGGTAGGCCGCCAGCTTTCAAACAATAAAGAAGGGCGTGTGTGAGATGGAGGGTAGAGCGCCACCCGCTTCATCAACCCTGGAGCTTATACAGCACGAACGGGAAATTTGCTCTAAACGGTAATCAGTTGAATCAAACTCAAATACAGTTGACATATTTATAATTCCTTTTCCCAACATCTACACCTTTCTCAGTTGGTTCCAGACTTGTCAACAAATACCCTGATTTATCTGTCAGTTTATAAATTTTATCAACTTTTATTATAAGACTTCCCCTACAGTACTGGCAGGAAGCCTTGAACACCTGAGGCCACAAAGTGTCAAATGTGAGAAGATATCACTTGTCTAATTGTAAAAAATACCAAAATATTCATAAGATATAAATTACAGTACACCTATAGCACAAATGTTTCAATTCTAAGGGGACTGTAATGAACCCAGGCTCCCCAAGGAAGAAAGGAGGATGTCTTTTCAATACTTGAGACATTGCTGTTTCGAAATTATACTTTACTTTCGATATAGCTATATCGCCAGCTTACAGTAGGTTGAGGGAATGAATTCATCTACATAGACATAAAAGCTTATACCCTACACTAACACTTTTCTTTCCTTTTGTGCAGGTTTGAGGAACATACATCTTCGTTGAGATAATTAATCTAGCATCAAAAATCTAGTCACTGATAAGTTCTTCGTCCCTATCTTAATAGTTAAGCTTATCTGTGTGTGTAAATCCGAAACTCGAGAGCTTTGCTCCATAATGAGCAAATGGCTACCAACAGTACCACACAAAATCTTTGAATCCCGGCGGCAAGACATTCATGGAACCAAAGTGATCAATTCACTGTTCCCTCAGAACATAGAATCCTTAGGGGATATGAATATGTGTTCGAATATAATTAACGCGTTCGAATATATCCTTGTACAGTTGTTTATCAGTGAATGGGAACAAAACGAATGGCAAGGTAATCAAATATCCCAAACCTATTTAACCTGGCAAGGTATTAAAATATCCCAAAACCTATTGAAATGACCAAAACCTATTTCAACCTGAAATGAATACTTCCAAAAGAAGTATTCATTTCAGGTTTAAATATTCGTCGACCTCAAAACAGAACAATTGACAAAATGAAACCGTAGCAGAGCCACCTAGGCTAAAGGTGAAAACTCGCCAAAATTACTATGTATATGGTAGTCCGCGGCTGATGTGATTCACTATAAATTTCTGAACCGGGTCAAAATATCACATCAGAGTGGACTCCATCGAATGACAAATTTATTCAATTACAATGATACCAATATGGCTAATGACCCTATAAGGCAGAGGTGAAAAATACTCGAAAAATGTTATGAATACCCTTTCAAAATCATCCATTTTCCTCATATTTTGTAGGTCAAGTTCCGGTGTTTTTCTGAATCTTTACGTAATTTACAAATCCGAGCATCAGTGGGATCGTTGGACTGGAAATGGTCTTGAAGGACAAATTTGTTGTGCGGACAGTTGTTGCGGCTCAGCGCTCAGATACAATACAATGAAAAGTGGTTGAATTCAAGCCAACTGCTCTACGGATTGGTTGAAAAGCACATTTTCGCGGCTTGCTAATGATTTGTCAGGAACTTTGCAATTATGCAACCGAAAAAATATCAGCTTTGTGTGCCTCTCTTTGAATTCAAATAACGCATGACGTGACCCAACCACTAGATGTTAGCTTCACTTCAAATACTGCCTGAAGCCGTTGTCATTGCAGTGGAAATTGCAAAATCCAAAACGGTCTTTTCGATATAAATAACTTCCTGTACTGCAGCTCACTTTAAAAAATAAATCTTTTGAAACCCACTCATCTCGAGAAATCGAACACGATTTGAAGGCGAAATTTACCCATTGAATTCTGATAAAGTTGTTTCTAGTAAAATTTCGAAGTGTGATGATAATGGTGAACAGTTTGTGACAAATTTACGATTTTATGTCGTATTTTAGAGAAAAAACGACCAGAATCATTGATCCTAAAATATTGTATCTAGCACATATCTTTTGGGGAAAGTGTCTTTCGAAAACAGAAATTTTAATAAGTATACCAGGTGACAACGAAATTCTTATACATGTAGCCATTCAATTGTTTGTGGTGTAGAAAATTTAAAATTCGAAATGAAGGTATAGTTCATCGAAGTAAATATTTTTGAAGATAAAACACTTGAAAATTCGTGTCGAAGGTTGCTCTATATTATAGTGAGTTGATTACTACTTACTAACTTTATCTATTCCACAGAAAAATAAATAGCATAATATCTTTGACATTATTTTTTAGTACAAGAGGAACACTTTGATTCAAGGAATTTCACTTCCTATTGAGATTTTTGAGATAGATGATGTAAAAAAAGGGAATTTGAAAAAAAAACACGTGGGCTAGTGGAAATTTTTAGTCTTTAAATTTTTATTTGAAAACTGCGCAAATTCCATCGTTTGCTTCTTTCTACATGTAGTCGTTTGACAATATTTTTACAAATGACGTCATAATGCCGCCATATCAAATTAGGAGAAAATGGCTTCCAGGCCACCAGTTTGAAAGAAAATGGCGACATATGTAATATCATTGAGAAGAGAATTTTATATTCGATGAAATGGTCGAAAAACATATAAAAGGTTCTATTTGAAGTTTCGAATTTTTTTCGCTTAACTCTATACAGATTCCCATATGTTTTATCACTTGAAATATCAGCTTCTATGAACTTTATCTACCGAATTTCAAGTTTCTTACCTGATAAACAACTGAATGACGCCGTGTACAATAATTTCGTTGTGTCCCGGTGGATACATTGCCAAGGTTGAAGAAAAAAATATAGGAATAACCTCATTGTCTTTGATATAAAATCATAAATCACCACAAAATAACTTCTGAATTGGTTTCCAATGATTCGTTAACAGCAAATTTGGAAGATATCATAGCTATCTGAGAAAAACAGCAGAAGTTTCCGCATATGTATTTTTGACATCGGTTGATTATTTTTAACTTACTTTATTCAAAGTCGCATCAATTTCCAGATTTATTCGAAGCTGAACAATGCATCACTTGCAGGTGTATTATACAAGGTTGAACAAGGTGACATTTTTTATATTTTTGAATATTGAGTTTGCATTTATCACAATTTAATTCTGAATTCGACTGAATCAATGAAGAATGGTTTCATACTCTCAAAAATCTATCCTATCTTAGGAACAGAAAAAAGTCGCAGAGGAGCAAATCTGGTAGATTCTGCAAAAATTGCATGGCATGAGCCAACAGATATGCCGACATTCTCAACAATTTCTCTAATAGTGATTTAACAATTTTGTTCACTGCTGAAGCTTCTAGTGAGAGCGTCGTCATTCATATTTTCCCGACTTTCCGTGAAAAGTTTGTACTTCTTGTAAACTTCTTTCTGGTTCAGAGTACCCTCACTGTATGCCATTGTCTACATTTCGAATATTTTTGAGCACTTTATTCCATTTTTTATAAAATGTTATGCAAATTATTTGATCAATTGTTTTTAGACAGCACAAAATAGCCGAGCATACAAAACAATTAAAATTCTATGCCTCTCACTGCAAACTAAAAGTAATAAACAGCTTAAACTGTCAATATTCATTCGGGACGAGTGTCGTAACATAAAAAAAAATCGCTAATCGAATATACGTAGCCCGCGAAATTTGAACATTCACCATATTTTTTGAACAGAACACGTATTCCTTTCGATAAGACCATGGTATCTGTTTCTGTAGAGTAAGGAGGTGGAGTGTAGGCCCACATCACTTGAGCCACATGTGACCCATTGTACATCATCCCGAGGAGTTGTCCTCCTAGGTCATCGTCCATCCTCTCCTTTCCAGGAAGGTGGACAGGTCACTAGGAGACATTTTCTTTATATCGGCAGGTGTAGGCCAAGACTCGCCAAACATAAACTCTCTTATTGACGATAAGTCCGGACATTCGCATAGAACATGCCCAGAGTAATCCTGGCAAGATTGCATCCTTTGATTCCATCCCATCTCTTAAGGGATTGAGCATGGGTGTGACATTTGGCTAGTTCCGCAATTGTCAAAGTCATTAGGTCTTCGGTGTCACTGGGTCCTAAAATTCTTAGTCCAGCCGCTTCCTTGGCTAAGGAGTCGGCAATGCTATTACCTTTTTTTCTGTCGTGCCCTTTAACCCACTTCAGGATAATGGCATTATCTATCAAGGCTTTGACTAAATCTTGTTGGCAATCTAGTACTAGCCCTGAGGTAACACGTTGTCTGTTCAAGACTAATAGGGCTTGTCTACTATCAGTGCAGATTATTATGCTTTGGCCAGAAATTCCTTTTCTGGTTATTTCTTTTGTGGCGATTGTGTTACCAACCAGTCCTGTTTGAATTACGCTGGTATTTTTTCTATTCCCCACTCAATCCTCAGGTTTAGTGATCTGGAGTACACTCCAGAAGCTGAGCCTTCATTGGTTTTTGAGCCGTCTGTATACATGCGTATTGCATTTCTAGCATCTGACTCTGTGTTCTGTTTTATTTGTAATTCGTGGGGTTTATTTAAAATAAACCTGGGTTCAATTGTATCACTGGCTGCCTGCAGCAGAGGTTGCGCAGTAAGCGCTTCTCGCCATAGGCTCAACCTCAATTGACCCATTCCTACTTCGAGGTTTACACCAGCCGTGCGCAATCGTAACATGGCCATCAACACAACCTCTTTGTAATTAATTCCATTGCCGCGGTTGGTGTTGTTCTCGTGGTTCCTGTGATGTTTAAACAAGTGAATCGCTGTATTTGACATAATTTTTGGAAGGTCGTTGCTTGTAGAACTTTCGATCCCCCATGCAATCTCTCCGTACGTTAACATACGTCTTATTATCGAAGTGTAGATTCAGGAGACTACACAGGGTAAAAGACCCAATGTGCACCCCACTGTCCTCCGACATTGCTCATAAGCCACATACGCTCTTTTTGTTTGAAGGTGGTTGTTGACAATGTTTTGTGGTGTATTTCATCAGTTCGGACTTCCATTGTCTAATCTGATATAAAATGATTCGAAAACCCTGAAAAAACAATTACAAAATTAATAAGGTTAACCGAAAATAACAATTCTATTAAACAAAAAACTAAATTTACTAAAAATTAACATACAAAC
>WOGN01000196.1:0-29535 GCA_015342105.1 Leptinotarsa texana | reverse complement strand
ACTTGAATGTGATAGCACAAACTGTTGAAACAAGTTTTATAACTCCTGAAATAAATATTGTGTATTTGTATATTTGTTTAGCTGTGACGTATTAAATCTACACTTACACTATCATTCTGAATTTTTTTTGTTTTTGGTAAAAGTTAAAAAAGCTTCTGAAAGTTATATGTTAACAAGTAGAAAACATTTTCCTGAGGTTGTGTGAAAAACAATAATTCATAGGAAAATGACGGAATCAGTTGATACTTAATGAAAATCCATAATTGGATAACACTTCATTGTGAGATTTTTAATAAACAGTTTATCAATTAGTCATGAAGAAGCTATTGTCTAGTGAAACATATGTGGCCGTTTTATAAACTGTTTAGTGAAAATCTGAAAATAAAATGTTTCTCAAATATATTAGAGGAAATAGTCAATCTACTTAAATAACAGAGACTAGATTTATTTACACAGCTTTTGTTTATTTTCAAAGCAGCTTCAAACTATTTGAAATAAATTATTCAGTACCGTGAAGAAAAAAGTTATATTTTGAATCATTTTCTTAAATGGTATAGTCAGTTATACACTGCTTGATAACATTTGCTAAATATGGTTAGATCAAAAGTCAAAAATTCCATTTTTGGCAAATTAATATCAAAAAATCAAATAAGATATGTAAGAAATCTTGGGATAAAAAAACTGGTCTGGGGCAAAAACTTCTCGTTATTGTATTGGATTACAAAGAAAGGTTTACTTGATGATGATTTAATGGAATTGTGCAGTACATGATAGCTTTAAGTACAGCTTTACTAGATAAATCTGTTCGAAAAGTTATTATGCAACAACCATTCATATTAGACAATAAAAAACAAATCGCCATATTATGAATTCATTCTCAAAGTTGATTCTTTAATAATTTAATGATTGAAATTCACTCAGGTTCATTGAATGTTATAAATACGAAGTATTTTTCAATTAACATAATTTTTTGTTTTTGACAGCTGTTCTCTGTAATCGTCTTCGGTTGCATATCATCTCAAGGTTGGAAACATGATAAAGCGACAGGCAAGCAAGTTTGTCTGTATAATGAAGATGTGAATGCTTGCAATTATGGAGTTGCGATAAGTGTTATTGCTTTCCTCGCTACTATGGGATTATTAGTCGGAGAATTTTTTTTTGAGCAGATGTCATCTGTTAAGACAAGGAAGCATTTTGTTTTAGGAGATTTAGGATTTTCAGGTAAGAAAAATTTTGTATTTTCGTAATATTTGAAGATTGAAAATATTGTACAGAAATCACGAGTTGATTATCAAGAATAAATTTTTTTCCTAATATTTCTTGAAACCTCTCATTTATTTTCCCCAACTTCTTTTGCGTATCAACACTATTTAATATTCCCTATGAAATTGGAAATTGCAGCAACCCTGGATATGGCAGTGTTCCTCCTTACATACTAAATAAAAGTATAGCAAATTCCTACTTAATGAGACCATTTAAACTAACTAGTTAAGGTACAAAGACATAGTAAATACCATCCTCTAAGGTTGGATTAATGCACCAGTCTTAAGTTGTATGTCACAAGTTTGAAATGTACAATTCACATTTTTCATTTGTTACTACTGAAAAACTTACAATTTGTGCACAGATATTATGAGTAACTATATACAGGGTGACTTGTGAAAATTCCCTCGGTCCAATGCTTTTGTGTTAACGAATGTTTTGATCTGTTCCAAATATTAATTATACTAATAAAATAAATAATAATAATAATAATAATTGTAATTTATTGACCAAATTTACAATTTTGTTCAACTAGCTATGTACTGATAAAAATTCCTCAAAAAGCTTGAGATTATGGAAATAAATGGTGTACTTGTATACTGGACATTCCCTTTAATAAACCCGCAAGGGTTTATTGTGAGCCACAATAGGCTCACACATATTCACACTCGGTCAAATAAACCCAGCTTCTTAACAAAGCCGATTAGTTTGTATGGTGACTGATCTTTCAGGTCAGATGGTAAGAGTACGGCTCTGCCGAACTCTAAAGACCTGTTTCAGCGGGGCAGTCACAAAGTATATGCTCTGGTAATGAGGTAGTCGGATAGTCAAGTTGCAAGATTCTTACCTTGACACCCATGACTACCTTCCCATATGAGGGTTTTTACACGTCAGCTACACCTGATGATGCCTTAGATTCAGCTGTGCAGGGCTTTTTCGCCTCTGATTTTGGTGAATCATTACTTGAGCGCAAAGGTTTGCTAACCTGCTCATGGGGGTTTGTTCCCCCACCTGAGACAGATTCTGCGTATGCCGTTCAAGAATTTGGTGAAAGGCGGTTTTATAAGGTACCCCGCTCTTGAGGAGATGACACAGTCATAAACTCGACATCCATCTCCTCTGTAGACTCGCTCTTGAATTAAATTTACAGGTAGATCAGTTGGAATCGTAAACTCGACACCCATCTTCTCTGTAGACTCGCTCCTGATCTAAGTTTACAGGAAGGTCAGTTGGAGTCGTAAGGTCGACAACCTATAGACTCGGTGTCAGAAAGAATTTTTAAGTTTACTCTGTCCATAAAAGTCCCATGAGTGGCTAGGGAAAGAAGGTCGATCACAGCAAAGCCCCGCATTACCGGGGTCAAGCTTGCTTTGCTTTAAGAATATTATTAATGAATATGTTGATGTTTAAAAACAGCTTATATATTTTGCTACATTAGGGTGCTTTTTTTTGATAGTTCACTAGAGTTATAAAATATTTTTAGAATACAAAAAAGAGGTCACTGACAGCTACTGAGTGTTATAGAGGTGTCTTCATGTCTAATGCCATTCAAACAGTTTCTAAATTCAAAAAAGACATTATTCTGCACTCAAATGTAATTGAACTATTTTATTGAGAATATTTCACTGTATTTTAAGTACTACATTCTGGTTAGTTTGATTTTCACTTATATAAAAATGTTCTCCAGTTCTGGTTCTAGTAGAGTGAATGTTCTAAACATTGGCTTTCCATTATAATTTGTAATATTGTATTAATTTGTATTATTTCTGTCAATAGTATAATAACATGAATTATTTATTACTTATTTTGTTAACTAAAAAATTATTATGATGATCTCATAATGGTGTATTTTTTCAATGTAACCACAGTTATCTAATACTAGAGACATTTTTCAAATCATTTGTCTAATGGGCCCAGTCCACAATATACCATGGGAAACATTTTTGTTAAATTGGCTTTTATCTAGTCGTCAAATAAAAAATCTCCACTCGGATTTCCTCAGTTTCTCTTCAAAAAAATTGATATCTAGATTATATCTGTTGAAAACACTTTTCTCAAACTAGTTAGTTCTGCTCATCTCCTGATGATACTAAGTTGGTTAGCAGAGCAAGTATTGGGGGAACGTAATTTTTAGGTAGGTAGGTTTTAATTGTACCTACGAAATCTAAATTTTGATGAAATGAAAAGTGTCACCATTAGCAAATATATATATGAATAATGATCCTTTGGCAATCATTTCAGTTTATGGTTTGGATAAATGTCAAATTGACCTTTATAAAAATGAATTGAACAGCAAAAAATATAGTTATAGTTTTCATGTGACATGTTTTTGAAGCAGTTTTATATGTATTCTTGCAGCTTTTTGGTCATTTTTATACTTTGTGGGCTTCTGGTATCTGACAAATCAGTGGAGCAAATCGGTAGCCCCTGAAAATGGATACGGTGTTGATAATGTTCAAGCTGCCATTGCTTTTTCATTCTTCTCTATATTTTCATGGGTAAGTGATATGTCTCACTTCTTTATAAGTAGAGTGTGCTACTGGATCTATTTTACGGCCAACTTTTAATGATCCTGTATTTAATCTTTTGTTTGAATGTGATTGACAATATGTTTTAACTTTTTAATATGAAATTGACTATTGTTTATGTGTTTGTACTTGGTTTTTACACAGCTCATGTTGTAAGAACAACCTAAAGCCACAAATATATTTACAATTTTTTATAATATTAACTTTTTAACTAACTCATAGGATTTTTCGGTCCTATTGTTACTATCACAAAATAAATTTGTATCTTAATGTTAATGACACTTGATTTTATTGTAAGAAAATCCAATTTGTATTTAGTTTTAAATCGTATTTATATAACTATTGATTTTGTCTACATTCGTTTTTGAGGTCTTTGAAAAATGTTTTGTTTCAAATTTCCCAATAATTATGAAGAAAACAATGAAATACCAAGAAAAAGAAAATAAATGTGTATCGGTAAACACTCTCATAGTAAGTTTCAATCAATTATTCAAGAAAGAATTCAAACTAACATCATTCATTGCATGCTTCTACATAATATTCTAAAAAGTGACAAGTGTCATTAAGGTTTTTTTTTTTATTTTTATGGGAGTTTCCTGTACATACAATTTGTTAGTTAATTGAAGAGAAATTATTATTTTCATTGTTATTACGCTTCAGTTTAATTAATCATTATTACTATTGCTACATCGTTGTCAAAAAATTATTTTTTTATAGGCTGGCTCTGCATTTTTTGCTTTTCAACGTTTTCGTCAGGGTGTTGGTGCAGCTTTTCAAACAAATTATGAAACTGATCCTAATATAACTTCATCATATCCATCTTATCCGGGTGGCCCAGAATCAGATCAGCATTACCAAGAGCCGCCATTTTCTGCTGGACCAAACCAACGAGGTGAATATCTTGCTAATTGAATAACTTAAGTGTCAGTGATACTAGACTAGGTTATGAATGCAGTGTGTTAACTCATCTGTCCTAACTTGATTGCAATGCAAGTTGTAGAGAGTCAATTGATTGGCGTTGTGGCCCTTGTTATAGTTCGACTCATATCTGCCAGTATAAAATCGGACTCTAAACATTACAAATGGACATTCAAATTTGGTGTATAATGTGATACAATGAATTTGCCTATTTTAGAGCACAGTTTAACATTTTGGGATTTCTTACTAAGTTCTGTTCTTCTGTGAATCACAAAAACTTGACAGTCACTAGTCTTTATTTAAGAAACTACATGCATGCATTGATGCATAACCAATGAGCTGCATTATTCTGCCAGTCATATAAATTACTCACAGCAAATGAATTTAATTGGCCAATTTCCACTCACCAGAAGATTACCTATTAATGAAATTAATAAAGTGCAAGCATATTTCAGAGTCATTCAAAAATTTCGTGAAGTTTAGAAAACCAGTAAAGAATTTTTTTGTACCTAAACTGCAAAAATAATATATTGAAAAATTTTAGGAAACAATTCATCTAGTCTTATAATGTCGCCTTAAGCTCTAATTTTAATTATTTTGGCTATTGGTTTCTTGTAATTAACAAAAGTAAATCATTTTATATATGCGTATGGAAACTTTTGTTACATTTTGTACTTCATTCTATTGCTGAAATAATGTATATGTACGTATATGTATGGGTGTTCGGTTTTTTACTTTTAAGATAGACACAACTTCAAATGTGATTAGTTTTATTGAAGAACGAATCGAAAAAATAAAAGTAAGCAATCAAACTCTTTTCTTACTGTCATACATTCTGAACTTCATTCTTCTACAACTTGTTGCCATAGCACTCAAAAACAAAATTTTCTGCTTCTTCTCAACTATCAAAATATGACAGAACACAAATTAACCTAAGACAATTTTCATGTTTTAACAGATGACAGCAGGTGTATTAGATTCAACAATTATTATGATAAAACATAAGGATAGTTCAACAATGGGTATGTCCATTAAATATATTTAACAGACTTACATAAATAATATTTTTGTATAAAATTTGTCAATAATCTTATTTCATAAACAGACGACACGGCGATTATTTTTCTGGCAAAACATGGCAACAAGTATATCAAACAGAAGCAAATGGCTTGAAGGATATCCAGATATGGGCTGAACAAAAATATCTTCAGTTTAATTCAGAATAAAACCAAATTCGTTTGTTTCACGCTTCTCAAAAATGATCAACCAATTGATAAAGCCCTAAAAATACATACCTCTGAAAGTCCAGTAAGAAAGCATTGTGATTGTTACTAAGCGACTCGGCTAGCTCACTCACAAAATGTATAATTTCAAAGAAATCCTTAACATAGAAATCTAATAATGGTATACAGATTTTTAGCAGAGTCAGTCATTAGGTATTGTATTTTCGGGGACTGCAACCTGTACAGTCTTCAAGCTATGCAAAATACCATATTTAAAATAATTCTCAAGAAAAAACCTCTACTTAACAGAATAGCTTTATAAAGAAACCATGTTGTATAATAATGATCATCTGTACTATAGCAAAAAGATAAAAACTACTAAATCTATTAAAAAATTGAAATGTAATATTTCAAATTAAAAAAAAAACTCATTCACAACGAACACTTTCTATTCAGGCCTAAATTTTACAATATACTAGATTGCAGTTTGAAAGAAAACATCTAATTCAACAAATATAGAACTGGCATAAAACAATTCGTCAACCATAATTATCTAACGCTAGTGAAGTTACTATGAAAAATAGTCACTAACCAATATTGTATCAATGAAAAAAAATTGACACAACAGGTTTTTGTCTTGACATCAAAGCATATATTTTGGTGAAAATTGCAAAAATCAACTATACTCAGAGAAATTATTATTTACTGTACAATAAATATTTATGATTTTCGTGAATATTTGTCTTCTGGTAGGTTCCTTTCGAGTTTCCAACAATAATCTGCTAGCATTCCTGGGCCCCATTTCCATTGATAACGCTTCTATGTTAAATAAATGTCCTGTTGGAATCTCTTCCCTTGTTCGTCACTCACAACACTCAAATCTAGATGAGAGTCAAACATACGTAATTTTTAGGACACATTACACCCCAAAACTTTATCTGACATTATTAGTTTCTCTATTAGGTCTTGTTTTCCGTTTTATGGCGATTTCCAGGCGATTTTTTCCTGGTCATTTACTTCTCTTTCAAAGCTCTTATCCTTCATAAGTTGTCGTATTTGTTAGCCTACAAATATTCTCTTTTCATTTTTCGCGTAGCTGAGTTTGGGGAATTTCTCTTTCAGATATAAAAATCCACAGACATCTTTTGCGCATAGCTTTTACTAATTTTTTCATCAAACCGAGTGCAACGGTGGTAAAAGTATGTCATCAGGGTTCACTATTGGCTTATTTTTAACATTTTTACGGCCTGGGGTAAGTGACTCACGCTTGAGCCACATTTCATTTTATTAGTGACTTTTTCTGTCTCTGCTGTCCCATTCACAAATAAAACAGCAAAATTTTGTGTAATCAACATATATCATATATAGTCCAAGCAAATAATAAATAACTTTTAAATCACCACAAATTTTCCAAGCGTGTTCACTGTATTTAGTTTTTTCAAGAAGAAATCTCATATTTTGGTAAGTCTCTTTCATTATAGAACCATGAGCAACTGGCACTGAAGGGAGTTCGTTTCTGTTATGCAGCAAAACCGCTTTTAAACTAGTTTTTGAGGTGTCAATGAACGGGCGCCAGTGACTTGGAACATATTCAAAATTCAATAAATTCATCACAACATAAATATTATTACAATGGACTTTAGGAAAGTAAGGTTTTATTTCATCGTCACAATGTCGAAAATAAGAAACTTTTGTATCAGGAGAAAGTAAATTCCAGTCCTTTAATCTAGACCCCAAAAGCTCAGCCTGTTCATTTAGACAAATTCAAATCACGTACTAAATCGTTTAAATCACTTTGTGTCAATAAGTGCGGTTCTTTTGAAGTTTGCGGTTCATAACTTGGGTCACTATCTTCATATTCCTCATGCGAACAAGTTCTGCCGGACTGGAATTCCGACTTTCTGGTCGATTTGGAGGCTTCGGCACAAGCAGTTCGACCCTATGTTGTTGGCCGAAGTTTGGATACTGGATAGTATGTTTGGACTTCGTTGTAATGTCTTTTATTTTTGTTTGACTCAAATAAAAGCCCAACCTAATAGGAGTCTCACACACAGTAAATCCAAAATAGTCTTAAAAGCACTGTTCAATTAAAGGGGTGAAATTTCGACGCTGGAATGTAAAAGCTGATTCTTCACACACATAACAAAACTGTCAGGGTTAGTAGAACACTTTCGTTGCATATTTGCGATGTATCTAACGAAAATAAAATGTATGTTAGTTGATGCAATAGCTATACAGCCGCCTAAATGACGTATATCAGGTCAGAAATTGATATACAGCTGTCATAAAAAAAGCTGGATGTGATTGAAACAAAATTATTATATATTTATAATCGGGGTAAGCCAACATAAACAAATCACATCACAAAGTTCATGTGACAAAAACACTGTTGACCTGTATTATTGAAGAAAAGACAAAGTAAGGAACAATTTTTCTTGGAATTTCATTAAATTACTTCTGGAATATGAAAATCAGAAAAAAAATATTTGAAGTTTTAAGAAATCGTCAAACAATGCAATTACTTCAGCAACTTTCTTTAAATTTGATGTAGAAATGGTACGATGATGCTATTTTTCAAATTTGATTGATATACTTATAGCAAGTGGTATAATAGTGCTAACCTGAAAATGAAAACTAAAAATAGGTTATATTCACTTACAGGTACTGGACGTAGCCACCAAAGAGCAAGCAGAAACTCAGAAAGAAGCCCAAAGTAAGGAAGAAAAAGAAGAACAAACGAAATCTGTCAAAGAATTGCTGACTGAAGAGGAAGAAGCGTCTTTAGAAGTCGAAGATGTACCGATAGATAAACCCGAAAAGATGAAAAAAAACAAGGAAAGCAAATCTAACAAGAAATATCATCCTGAAGGTAAAAACGCTCAATTAAAAATTGGAAATATTCAATTGTAACTCTTATTTTATTACAGGTGATATTTTGGAAGATATGGAAGATATAGACATAGAAGGTGAAGTTGTTGAAACGCTCACAGTTCCCCGTAGCTCAGAATCATTCCATCATACGCGGTTCCAAATCCCAGAAACCACTTTCACTAGACTATCAGTAGAGGAAATAGATAATCTAAGAATAGATGTTGAAAACCAATTACTTGCATGGAACGAGCCTCCGAGCACAGCTGAAGCAGAACAAGCTTGGCACAAAATATCCTCCATTACATCATCTCTGGCTCAGGATCTTTCTGAACAGTTAAGATTAGTGTTGGAACCTACTCAAGCAAGCAGGCTGAAGGGCGATTTCAGAACAGGTAGACGAATCAACATGAGAAAGGTCATTCCTTATATCGCCTCACAATTTCGTAAAGACAAAATCTGGCTGAGGCGAACTAAACCTTCCAAAAGAGAATATCAGATTGTTATGGCTATAGATGACTCATCCAGTATGGCAGATAATCACTCTAAAGAGCTGGCTTTTGAGAGTGTTGCCTTGATTTCAAAGGCATTAACACTTTTAGAAAGTGGACAATTATCGGTTTTGAGCTTCGGAGAGAAAACTGAAGTTGTCCATAAATTAACAGATCAATTTACTGACAAAAGTGGTATCAAGTTATTGCAAAAATTTCAGTTTATTCAAAATAAAACTTGCATTGCTGATCTAGTGGATTTTGCCACAGAAATGTTCAATCAATCACAACTCCATTCTACTGCTATGAATGCTAAACTATTGGTCATTGTCAGTGATGGAAGAGGCGTTTTTTCACAAGGAGAATTTTATGTAAAACAAGCCGTGCGTCGAGCAAAGGTTTCCAATATTTTCATAGTGTTTGTGATTATTGATAATCCTGAAAACAAGAACTCTGTGCTAGATATAAAAATGCCAGTTTTTAAAGATGGGAAGTTGCTTAGAATTCAGAGTTATATGGATGTGTTCCCATTTTCATTTTATATTATTTTGAGAGACATAAATTCATTGCCTAATGTCTTAAGTGATGCACTGAGGCAATGGTTTGAAGTTGTTTCAAATTTATATTAGTAATTTAATGTATTTCACTTTTGTCAAGTTGTTTTTGATGTAATATTTTAAATAAATGTTGAAAATTCATAGTTTTTAATATAAATTAAACAAGGGTGAGAAGGAGAGGAAAGAGATTTGATGAATATTCCGAAATGTAATGGTCAGAAGTATATAATTTTTGAATGATGCTTCATTTGGGCAATCTGAACACTGAAGTTTCAATGTGTTTTAAAAAATATATGTTGTACTACTGAATAAAAGAATAGATATTCATTCAATTGGGCATTTCCCTCAATAAAGATGTCTCTGTGATGATTTCAACAATTTAGAATGGTATGAATTTTGATAAGAATATCATGTTGAATTTTCTGCTTGCCTTATTCATATTCAAGTCGATACTTTCGAAGAATGTAAGCTTTGACGCCCGGAAATAATTGTGTCAGAATTCATTTTCTGGGTTTGATGACCTTGGCCCGCAGATTTTTATTCCTGACGGTTCGTTTAAAACTCTGCTAGACATTATCAAAAATAATGTTCCAACAGATGTTGGACTCTAGATGTCTTCACAGCACATACCACGTCGTGCAAAGTTTGGGTCTTCAGTTTTATCATTTCACTGGTGAGCCCATGCTCAACAGAAACAACAGGAAGAATATTAGCACTTTCAGATATATCTCTAAAGCCATCTCCATTCCTTATGGTTTGGCTAATAGGCCAAATTTAGGTATTATGTGTAGGTGATCAGACTGTTTTGTTGAAACCTACTTCTTTTCAGTTGAAATTGAAAAGGCAGACATTACAATTTTTCAGACGTCATATATTTCTTTCATTATATGAGCGAAAATGTAAGTCTCGCCATTTTTTGTTGTGGATGATGGAGGGTGTTTTCAAAAGTGCTAGTATTCTTTCTATATCCATCAAACACTGAACCCTGAGATATCCTTGTTATTTTTCAATTTATACTTGATGCTTGATGCAAAGTTCTCCACCGATCTCCTGAACTGGGGTTTGAAATTTGATTGGGCCTCTCTGAAAGAAGTATCAAAAAATGTGGTTTGTTTTGAAAGTGATATTTAATTTTTGTCGCAAAGCTTGCAATAAACAAATTACACAATGAAAACAGCTATAATATCAAGAAATCAAAGGAGAAAGATGTCTTCTATGTTACATTGAAAACGGTCCTTGAAATAAAATATCAAATTCGCTACTCAAGATGGTGTTAGAAGCAAAAAATACATTCAGAATATATAAATCCTCAATCTGCCATAAATTCACACTACAGGCGATTTGGTGAAGACAACAATATCTGCTATAGATTTTTCTACATATAAAATGGCCGGATATAGCTGGAAAAACTGTTCAAAACCCTATCGATTTCAGGAACCACCTTGAAGGTCATTAATTCATGAGAATTCCTTGAGAGAATTCGAAATACAGATATTTCAGTATTTTTGGAGGTATCGTCGTTGTTTCCAAGGGTCGTTTTAACAAAATTGATGAAATTTCTACAAAAAGCATGAGGGTATAGTAAAGAAATGTGAACTATTTTCATCTGTTCATATTTCATTTGCATTTTTGAAAACAATATGTACAATACAAAGTTTATGAATGCAATTGAAAACAATGAAGAGCTACCATTCCTGAATATTTTAGTTATGAAAATGATGATAAGTGTTTATAATATGATTTATATATCAGATATATCCCTGACAACTATCACAAGTGTCAACAAGAATAAAGGCAGTACTACATTTTCTTGTACATTGGTCAGTTGATCATTCTTCCCTTAAACAAAGATAAAACATAAGGAAAAAAATTATTGAAGAAATACCTGAAAGTAATGGGTATCCTTCAGACATAAGTTGATTACGAAACAAATATTTATTATCCTTCGTAACTCCTCGACTTTTCATAAACAAAGTTTCAGTTACAGTTTTTCCTGATGAACCAAAATACAGCAATTGATTGGTTCAAACTCATTTTCGAAAAGTTATTCATGAAAATTGCTTTCAAAAAAGCTCGTACATTTCAACAAATTTTAGACAAGTTAATATACAGGTTCATGAGACATGCCAAATAAGCTGTGAGGATTGTAACAAAAAGATAAGCGGACTACATTATCTGGTTTCAAGGAACACGCTACATATATTCGGTTTGATCAACCAGACAAGTCTAGTATTATTGAAGATGTTTCAGAGAACAGTCACATGATGGATTTGAAATGCTTGAAAATGTTGAGACCAGTACATAATAATAGACTCTCGGACGTCTCTGAAAGTTTGAAATTCGAAAAATGTGGGTAATTATAAACAGCCAAAAATTTATCATTCCAAAAAACCCGTTGTTTATGCTCTTTTCAATAATTACAAGTGAACTTTCAACATAATAATTAGGAATTAGGATACAATAACAACATATCATAACCTAAGATAATGGTATGTCCAGATGTAACGAAAGGTAGTTGCCGATCGGAAACATCTGTATACCGAAAATCCACTCACACGGGACAGTATGTGAATCACGAATCCAACTACCATTAATCTACCAAAAGAGGAATCATCAAGATTCTAATGGATCATGTTTTTGGGCTCTAACACGAAGGAAAAACTAGTCATCATCAAAAAAGATCTTTAGCGGAATGGTTACTCCAAAGTGATCGTGGAACGGAATTTGGCTAGTAGACAGCAATAGCCTCGCAAGGAAGTGAAGCCGTCACAACCAGTGCTTGTACTTCCCTACGTCAGAGGATTGTCGGAAAGGATATGAAGAATTGGGTCCAAGAACAACATCAGAACCTGCTTCAAATCCGGAAACACCATCTGAAGCAGCATCATGAAAACCAAGCTACCGAACGCAGACTGCGATTCCAAAATTGCATTTACCAGATACCCTGTGAGTGCGGCAGCAAATCTTATATTGTCCATTGAAAGTCCGCATTGCCGAACATAAGCAAAATACACAGCAAATCGGGAATAGCAGAACATGCTTGAACTCATCAACATAACATCAAGTGGTCCCAAGCTGAGATCATCTACAGGGAGGAACACTGGTTTAAGATAAAGTTCAAAAAAGATGCATATATGTTGTCTAACGACGCATTCGGCCAAACTAGCGTAGATATACATATGGAAATCAGTAATCAAGGGTGGAAATATAAGGAAAAATTGTATGATGTCGCTCTTAGGGTCAAAATACTCCGGAGGTAAAACAGCCCCCCAATCGGATCTCCGGGTGGAAGCTGATTCGAGGGCATTATCCTACAGGAGTTATTAAAAAACCACTATTTCTGCCAACTGCAGTTGCAACTTCAATTTCTGCAACATCAGAGGACAACTCATCTATAAACTCATTGCACCAACATCTGCAAACAAATAGTCCTTATATGATGGCACTTAAAGAAACCAGTCAGTGCTTCAACAAACCCCGTCAATTTTTTATATCCCGGCTATGATTTCCACTCCCGATTCAGACATAACTTGGAATATCTCTTTTTATCAGAAGCGATCTCTCCTGTCAAGAGAGGGAATGCAGGAAACCCAAAGCTTTGATGTTATGTGGTTTAAAATAATATCACAGAATATCACTAAATTCATATGCTTTGTCGACCACCAAGTGATTCACAATACATATAGGGCACTATTTTCTTCACTTGCAAATATTATCGACTTTCTGCAAATCAATTATCCCAGTGCCGAAATTTGCATATTTGATGACTTCAATGTCTACAATGGCGAATGGCAAATGCTCGCAACAGCTAAAAATTTAGAATAAATGAAAACAAAAAACTTCACAATCAGAGAATCAGTGATGAACTGCTTGCCAATACCAACGGGTCTAAATCCATCTGGTCGGTAGCTAAAGCTCGTAATCAAAATTTTACAAAATCCACAATTCCATCACTAACACAAGCGTATGGTTCAATTGCAACAACAGCAAAAAGCAAATCTACTAGCTGGACAATTTGCGTCCCACTCCAAAGTCGATTTTCTGTGAAAGACACCACCCATGTCCACACTAGAATCCACAATGTCGAAAATTACTTTTCGATGTCTAATCAGGCGAATTTTGAAACAGCTCAATATCAACCAGGCGTCCGGTCCTAATGAAGTACTCGTCATCGTACTTAAAAAGTGCGCAAATGAACTCGCACTAGTATTTTGCAGACTTTTCAACCTGTCAAGAAAGGGAGTTTTCGTTCTTGTTGAAAGATTGATGGCATTTAGCCCATTCACAATAGGGCAAGAAAAATCTCTCAAATAACTATAGACCAGTCGCTTTGCTATCAGTGATGTAAGAAATCATGGAGAAAGCCTTAAACCACCATATCCTTGAATATTTTGAAGGCTTCAACATCTTGAGCGATCATCAATGTGGCTTCCGGAAACAAGGGTCAACAAGCGACCTTCTATCGTATGTTACCAATATTTGATATTTCTAAGACCTTTGACGGTGTGCGGCATAAGGGTTTGCTGGACAAACTTCGATGTCGGATCATTTTTGTATATAGCTCATCAGCTCCATCGTTGTTTCAGAATATTATGGAACAGTTGATTGTGATGCCAGGAGTTGTCTGTTTTCTAGAGGACATTTTGATAACTGCAGAAAATGATCAATTACATCTTGAAAAACTCGAAAAAGTTCTGAAATGGCTTCAATATTGTGGGTTGAATGTAAAAAAAGATAAATGTAGTTTTTTTCAGAAATCATTGAAATATTTAGGTCATATAATCGATGAAGATGACTTACACACTTCGAATGAATGTGTATTAGCTATCAAAAATGTTTCGTCTCCCAAAATGGTCACAGAATTGAAATCATTTTTGGGAATGATTAATTTTTATGGCAATTTCATTCAAAATGCATCAGATTTAATACCGTGATTCAATGCCGAGTACCACTCTGTTTGGCTACTCGGCCGTAAATAAAAAAAATATTGTTTTTATGGAGCAGCTCGACTTCGAGCCAATGTGTGATTTCAGGCACAGTTTATGAAATAAAATCCTTTAAAATAAGATATATTTTCTTTATCATTAGCAAACAGAACACTCTCCAACCCTATTTTTTTGCATATCAATGACTCATCAGAGAAAACTAAGAATCCAATATATTGCATTGCTGACAACATACTTGTCTCGTCAATTCATTTGGATTCCAGGACATCGGCTGCGGATGCACAACTTCACCGGCAGCAGGAAGTTGCATATCTCAATGAGGATCTAGAAGTGATTTCGAATTGGGGTGAAAGTAACCAGGTTCAATTCAATGCCATAAAAACCCGAGCATCGATTTTCTCCAAAAAGATTAGTGTCTCCGAACCGGATATAATAATGTCAGGACAGACAATTTCGCTTTCTGCCTCGATACGTTTGTTGGGGGTTAAAATGGACACTAATATGTTTTGGCACAATCATGTCGTTGGAATTAAAGAGGCTGCTTATCAAAAGCTTGGAACACTGTTCCGAATCAGAACACTCTACACACCTCACTGAACAACGCTTAGATCAGACCTCCTTTGGAGTATTGTTCTCACATATGTAGCTCCACCCCTAAGTTTATCCTGAATTTACTGGATTTCATCCAGAAAAGCGCCATGCGCCTGATTGAAAACAGGAACATCATCTGCAACCTTGATAATCTGAAACATTATCTCTCTTCTATAGATACTTTCACGGAATGTACTCAAGTGACTTCGCACATTTGATCCCACCAAGAGCGTTACATATCAGAAATAGGCGACGGACTGTGTCTGCTCATCGTTTTGAGATTCAACTCAGTACACTTCGATCTTCACTGTTTGAGAAATCATTCATTTCATAAATCCAAATAGATTTAATCTCCAGCTATTCAAATCCAATGTGAATCGCCACATTCGCACGAGCACCGCTCTTAAGCGCCTTAAGGATTTTTCTGTAGTACTTGTGTTTTGTCCTTAAAAAAATCGGAAAATCGGTTAACTCTCTTTAAAGCGGTGAAGCAGAGGGAAGAAAGAGGGGATAGGTGAAAGCGCTCGAATGACCTATAAATAGTCATCTTTCGTAGGAATAATCTAGTCATCACCCGAAGACGATTATGGATACTAACACTCGAAACGTGAAGTAACTTGGGCTCGAACTAATGAAATTCACCGTGAAACATTGTCAACTACTCTCAAACTTATACTTTTATGATTGAAGAACAATTGAATAATGCACATGGACCATTTAAGTTTTAAAATAAATCAAACTGAATTATTGCCTTGCTCACTCAATTACACAAAAAAAAATACTAATTAACACTGTACACAGGATAGCAACAGCTGTGATTCAGTGCAATTCAGTTCAAATCAATAGAAAATGCGCTTCTTCACATAGAAACAAAATTTTATCCACTCTTCAGAATATTCTGTTATTTTCGTTAACACACATTTTGAATCACAGAAATATATTTATTATATTCACCCTTTCATACTTATGTCGAATATGAGAACTCACCCCTAAATTTTATTTTTATTCTATGAAAGAGAGGACATTGGCAGAACAATATCTGTGGGTTTTTCCGGGTTTTCCTGTAGCTGAAAAAACAATTGCGTCCCTTGAATCAATCAAGTCGCCCCGAAGTGCTAATTTATTTATTTTTGTTGTTTCATAATTTGTATTCATTTCGTATCTATCACACCATCACTTTCAAGCAGTTTCGTATTCTTTTTCAATACCAAATTCTCTTTTCTCAAAATGCTTTCGAACCTTTTGATCAATTTTGAGTTATGAACCTCTTTGCAGCCTAATTATTTCTCGCCCGCCCATATGACTGGTATATTCTATATAAGTTATTTAATTCTATTTTATGTTTATTGTAAGGCACTCAACTGAGTTAGATTTGAATCGTAATTTTCATTCTGCCTATGTAAAATATCACCTTTTCAACGTATTCTATTTGTTCAGAGTGGTTTGTTCCTATCATTCAATCAACCGCTATGTTAATTCGAGTTCACCTGTAGGAATTGGGATTTTCACTGCGCACCTTCCAACAATATTCGTAGAAGGTGAGATCCCGTTAATCGTTAGCTCACACAAGCCAAATGTTATATGGCAAATGATCTTTCAGATCATATCGCGAAAACGAAACTATTTCAAACATTGAAAAATATACTGGGGGGCATTTTAGGTATAACAAATGATATTTTAGCAATATCTTCAATTGTTATGCGATGCAAAAAATGTGAACGAAAACCTATGCAAGAGAATTGAAACATTAGAAGGAACTACCAAGAAGTTATCATCTGGTATTCAGAAAAAAATTGAATTAATTAAAAATAGAGTGAAACAAATTGAAAACTAAAATATAAATCTGAAAAACCAATTGGCAAAAGTCCAAAAACAATTGAAACAAAACAACCTAGTTTTGTATGGCTTAGAAGAACAAGAAAACGAAAGTCTAGAAACACTTTTGAGAACTTTTCCGCATTGGCAGCGACAAAACTCGATTCTCAATTGGAGAAAACAGAAATCAATAATACCTATAATAATATTGGATAAGAAGAATAAACTCAACAGGAACATAACAATTTTGTTTCTTTCAAAAAACAAGCGACAGGAAATTTTTAAAAAACCATCAGAACTGAAAGGAACTAAAATCATAATTAATATGAAGATTTAACACAAAATTAATTGAAAGATTGAAGAATTCCGGTAAATGAACTCAGAGAAGCTAGGACATTGAAAAACACGTATATTTATAATATAAAAGAAAACACACTTATAATGTAAAAGAGCAAGAGATACTGAACGTTTCAGAAAACGAGGCAAAATACCGTCTTCGCCAGTCACCCATAAAAAATCTTCAAGCGAACCCCCAACACTGCTACAGAAGGAGATTCAAATAGAATACGAATATTTGCCAGTCCTGAAGAAAAAGCAAGAAACCGCCTTTTCACAGCCAAACATAACCAAAGTAGAAACGAGAAAAATTGTTAAAAAGGCAGCTGCAGACTTTCTATATCAGCTTCATACTCTAGTAATAACTACGACACTGATGAAAAAATGGTAACAAGGTATTTTATTCAACCCATAGACTGAATGTTCCATTTGCTATATTTTTTATTAGAGATCACAGTATCCAGTTCATAATTTTACTTAAAGAATACATTTGTGCTCATTTGAATAAATCATTAAATGGTCCGATATATTCGAGAATTCGAAATACAAGCAGTACAAACATATCATCTCGCAGAATGTCATGAAATCTTAGAAATCAAT
The DNA here is from genome assembly GCA_015342105.1 of Leptinotarsa texana. NCBI lineage: Eukaryota > Metazoa > Arthropoda > Insecta > Coleoptera > Chrysomelidae > Leptinotarsa > Leptinotarsa texana. The sequence goes on along the minus strand of WOGN01000196.1, from coordinate 11,399 downwards.
AAACAAAATACTAATTTCAAACTTATACATAACAATATCCGCAGGACTTAAAAAACATGGATTAATCGAATTTTTTTTTGAATAGTTTATATTCTAACTTTGATTCTTTCAAACTCACAGAAATTTGGAAAATCCCAGATCACCGTATTTACAATATCACTGGATATAAACTCTTCTACAACGACGGCAATTTTATTCAAAATGATGGCGTTCTAGTGTATATTAAAGATGAATATTCTATTCGACCAGCTGTCGAAAGCGCTCGCATATAATTAAATAGGAGTTATAAAGCTTCACATCCTTTTTGTAACTTATTATTAAAATACTGAAAATAAAGGAAAATAAAAACCTTCAATATGGAGCTTCAGTTCAATCTTCCTCTTGAAGAGGATCACTTGCTGATTTAAACACGGGTTGAACTGTTAACAATAACGGTTTGATGTTGAGATTAAACTCCAGTAATATTCATGGAGCTTCAAAATTATTTTGAGATGAATATCCCCCAATAATGATCACTACCACATATTGGTCGGCGACATGAATATTGACCTACTAGATAATAGTGAAAACACTTTAGAGTATAGTATTACTATGAATGAATTCGGTTTTATTTCAATGATACTCTGCCCAACAAAAATTCAGCACAACCGGGTGGCTTGTATAGACCACATTTATTTAAAAGAACCACCGGATGAAATAAATAATATCTTACCTCTTGTTATCCATACTGACATCACTGATTATTTCACGACTGCACTCCAAAGTATCCTTAATACTTCCAATAAATCTAATATTCAACAGAAGTACTGTATACAAAACTCTGCAAGAGATCGTAATACTGCAATGAATATATTCGTTGATGAATATTACTGGAGTTTTATCCCAACACCAAACCGTTATTTCAACACCTCGACACGTATTTCGATCACCAAGTGATCATATTCAAGAGAAAAATTAAACATTATTAAAAAATAACGGTTTGGTGTTGGGGTTAAACTCCAGTAATTTCCATTACTACCCCAAAGGTTCCAAGTACATAATATTCGTTGATATTCTTCAGAATAATATCAACACCTGCACGACTATAAAAAAACGAAGAAAAGATACTAAAATGACACCTTGGATAACTAATGGTTCAGTAAAGTCAATTAATACAAAACATAAGCTAATTGAAGTCTCCATAAAAATCCAACAGTATAACGTTTTCAGAAATAATTTAACATGTTTGACTTGAAAACACAGAGAAAAGCACTGAACTCAGGAAATTTACACAACTGTCCTATTCTTGGAGAGTTCCTACCAACCAGACCAAACTCCACTATTCTGCCATCTTCAACCAGTTTCTTAATTATTTTTCTTCTGGTTTCTTTTCATATTTTCTCGGTGCTCAACAGTTGTTTCTTGCCATCGGATTATATGCTTTATTCTCGGCATCTCACTATTTCTCTGCATCTAATTATTATTTTTTCTTACGGTTTGAGACAAATAATTTGCAGCAGTCCATTTGCAGACTCCAGAATTATACAGTTATTATAACGCCTTTTTCGAGAATTTTTCTTTTCTCAAGTGATATCCTTAGTTCATAGATGGTTCTTTTGAGTTTGTTCTACTGATTTCATTCTTAGGAGACATTATCCTACTTGCGATTTCATTCCAACAAAATTATTTCTAAGCAGACTCAAATTCTAGAGAAATCTCATTACAGCTTTCATCGTAAGATCCCGAACTACGTCAAAACTTGGGTACTGAAAAATCTAGAGTAAAATCGAGACTTTACCGGAAATGCTGTGAAAAATTAAAGATACTTTTGGACAGGAATATATTAATAACTTTGTACACTGTGTGCGAGTCACGGATGGACCCTGAAAAATATTGATTTAACCCATCCCAACAGGCTGCTTTTATTCAGTTGGCAAACTAAACGTTTCTCTTGTTCTAGATCACGCCTTCTTTGTGTTTATTGTTGCGAAATACATTTTATCCTTTTTTGCACCGTTCTTGTTTTCTACTTCTTTTATATCATATATTGTTGTTCTGTAACTCGCCTCGCTTTTAGCTAATTGATTTGAAAACCTCGATGATATTTGCCTTCGTCGCCATCATATCCCAATTATTTGCTGTTTATTCACTCTACACACTGAATTTGTTTCGATTTTCTTTTCTCAGTTCCACTTGTTTAGTCTACCGTCGCTTTCACCACTGTTAAGTATTAGGGTTCTTTCAAACTTATAAATTAATGGCGTGATTCAGCAAACCTAAAAATATAACTCAAACAACTACTATTTATACTTCAATAATACTTTTCTCAACTTTTTCAATTATTCCACTAGTTCACTTAGCTATCTCTAACGCTACGTCTTTGGAGTAACACTGACTTATTGTTACCCTTAGTAGAACCTTGAATGAGTAGTAAAGAGTTTATTTTGAACCTGATTGCTTTCTTCCTTCCTTCGGAAGTTTTTCACATTTTTTTTGTATGAAGATGAAGAAACAGAAAGCGAAAAAGCTTTTTTCCAGTTGTTTTCGAAAAGTTTTCACAAATACTCTTTACGGATTTTCTCTTGCATGAAGCTGATGAAATGATGGTTTAATTTTTGCTTTATGCTTATGACTACCTTTGAGATCGCTTACTATGTTTTAAATGTCATATTTATTTGCAATACATTTCTTGGTTTCCTTTATATATCTCCTGAAAGTTTCGTCACTTGTCAACCCCTTTCTAAAAAATATAAAATTTTCGAACAAGAAGGTTTTGGTTTTAGCCTCGACTACTTCGTCTAAAAGGTGCCTTCATAATAATGATCTTCTTTAATAATCACCACGGCGATAAATCGGATATTCTAAGCAGGCAGATTTGCCCCCAAGTTTAATTGAAACTCATTTTCCCTTTTCTAGGTATTATTTACTAGCTATTCAGTAAAAGATAGCCTTATCAGCCTCGCTGATGCGTAAAAAAGGGACAAATCATATTGGCTATAACATGGACAAAAATAAAGCGAAACTTGAATAATACTTTCCCTGACCTACCTTAGCCATTAATTGAAAACGACATATAAAGTCGGTCAACGTGGAAATAATTAACATACTACCTAAAATATATGCTTACTTGATTTCTCGTTCATATTATCCACAAATATATTGAGTTAATCTAGAATTAGTGAAGTTGTCTGCACTCGTGAAGTCATATTATGTGAACGAGTCAGTAAACCAGCAAGCGTATACCTATATACTCAATCACCCTAAGTATGTCAGAATGTAACAAATACTCATACCAATATGCAATGATGTCAATGACTTTTAGTTAGATCAGACCACCTGTCATAAAATAGTTTTTTCACTTCAAATATCGATTTTTCCTTGCATGCCGCTCTGAACCTTTCTACTGTAATAATCAATAGTTTTATTATTCTCAGTAGAGGCTTGTTTTCTTGCGATGAAACACGTAATTGGTAAGCAAATTCGTAGCATATTTCATTTGAATCGACATTAAAATAAGAACCCAATTCGCGAGGGTATCGAGGAATAGTGAATCGTGTTTACTTTTCCAGATTGTAAAATTTCATCTTCCAGTAAAATGTGAAAGTCTAAGACATGGAAGTACGAAGTGACGCCAACAAAATGAAATCCCTAGGAATCAGCAACGTGTCTCTGCCTTTCTACGAGCCACCTCAAAGAAAAACCAGCGCGGAAATTATAAATGAAGCTAGATTAGCTATAAGAGGTAAGCAGATGGTAATAGAATCATATATAAGTATAAAAACATTATTTTCTTACATGTAGTGTTGAAATAACTGTAGTAACTTTATATTTCAATAAAAATATTTTTGGAAAAAAAATGATTCATTATTCCACCTGTGAAATTTTGCTGCATTATACTTTTTCAAATACTATTAATCATAAAAACAATTTGCAACTTCATTCAATGAATCAATTTTATGTGACTTGCACAACAACTATACAGCTTACAATTTTTTTTTAAGTTCTGACTCTGAATACACGTATGATTTTGCGTAATTTCTTTATAATGATAACAGATATGATATTATGAGAATGAGTAATTTACTGTGTTGCAACTTTGGAAAAATATGGCTCAATTTTTCGTAATAATGTATGAACTTGTCGAGGGTTTCATTTCATACTCATCTACGCAACAAGCGAAAGGTATTGAAATCTACCAGATTATATTCTAAATCAAGTACACAGACTTGTGTAAGTGTACTTGATTTCAAGTACACGTACACGTAGTTTTCGAAAATAATTTGGATCTACCAGTTTTACCCTTAAAACTGATTAAATCACTTTCTGGAGATGCCAACTTGGTTGGTGAAACAGTCCTCGAGAAGATAGTTCTAGTGCTTTTGTTTGGTTTTGAATCGTTTATATTATATAAGATAACGTCGAATATTTTTATGGTGAACCACAGTGGTGACCACAGTGAAATTTATTCAATGATCATCTAAAAATCAGTTTCGGAGTATTACTCCTAATCAATCCAGGGTAGATTCAATCCATGGTAGATTCAATTAAATTAAGATTGCCTACCGGTACTTTAAATTAACTTTCATCCTGTAAAAAATCAATTTTCAGAAAAACATGAAAAGTTTCTAAAAGAAATTTTTATTATATTGATGCATAAAATGAAAAGTAGTTCTTCGGTTCCATTACAAACTGAAATCAATTATCATTTAACAACATAATGGTATTTCATTTATCTATTGTTCCAGAATCCCAAATGGCCGACAATAACTTTGCACCACCATCTATCAAACCACTTCAAACACAGAGGCCTTATACACCGAGAGACAAGGAAAGGTTATTATTTGGGAACAAAACAAAATCGAATAGGCCACCCAGCTCTTTCAGGTTAGCAGAAAAACTCTAATAATCACTATTGCGTTTCTAGATAAAAAAACAGGTTGTTATTTAAAGGAATCTATCGAACAATCGGATCGCCCAATATGAGTCACCTGGAACATTACTGAGCCCTCGATTATCTCTGTAAATTTTCAACCAAATATTTTGTTATTGGCGAGGTCAAAATCGAATGACCCATACCAAAGATCCCGAGGTCACGCAGTCTTTAACGATTTACTTACCGATTTATTTAATAAAATAACGACCCTAAAACAAAAACAAGATTTTTCGGTAATATCAAGTTCGTATTTTCAAAATGAAAGTTACTAGATACCATTCTCATCATAAGAAAACGTCAGAAAGAATATTTGATCATATTTTCAGACAACAATGGGTTTTATAAAAAAACTGTCGCAGACACATTAGGTAATTAAGTAACGGCGATGATAGTTTCCTTATGAAGAAACCAATCGTCTTAGAATGGAACAAAGTCGCAAAATCCTGTTAGTTACACCTATCGACTTGGCTGGACCGACTTTAAAGATTTTTTATTCGTCTCCGCCTGGAATATGTTTAAAATATGTTTAGAATATGATTTTTCCGTGAACCAGCTATCGCACCCCTACGAACGACAACCCTCAGAAGTCGAAAATTGTACGAGGTAAGGACTAACGAGGTCTTACCTTTTAATGTGTGATTCCTAACACTGATTGGAGGATAGCAAGTGAAAATTGAGCGCACATCCTACGGCTTGAATTATCGACTAACACATCGGCCGATTGACAAACAACCAAAACTACAACTTTCTGGTCTCCTGTATTTTCTTTAGAACTAGATTTTCGAGAAAACATTCACTTTAATTCATTCTAAAAACTATCCACATGGAATGAAATGAAAAATAAACAATTTTTACTTTGAAGTAAATTATCAAAATGTCCACCTGCAATCAATTCATAATTGACGGACACACAAAAATATCCTGGGGCATTCCTTATTACAATTGTCAATTATTCTATTCCTCAAGTCATTCACATCTAATATAGAAGTTTTATAAGCAAGAACCTAGAATGACCATAAAAATAGAAATTTAGAGGATTCATATCCAGACTGCGAGTTGGGCAATTTGGATATCCTGCATGTCCAATTCAACGATTAGGTGATGTCGAGATACTAACGAAATGAAATGAGCTGGAGCACCGTCGTGCATAAACCATAAGTTGATTCTCACAAAAAGGAGTACTTGAATTCACCTGTTGATTTCGTTGTGTGAAAAATGGATAATTCACCCAAACGTTCAGCAAAAATTATTGTTAATAGCATCTGGTGGAAAATTCGCCTTGTCCGTAAATAAAATATTTGTTAAAAAATTATTGTGTACCATTGTGTGGATCAACCACTTAAAAATTAAAACATTTGAAACTTGCAAGGTAGTAGAGCTTGGAACTGCTATGTGATATCGGTAGAGAAAGGTCCTTTTTAGAACTTTTCAAATGGTTTTTAGACTAACTTTAAACCGCTGTCCAATCTTCCTGATACTATTGAAAAGATCTTGTACAATCACATTAACCATAGCTTCTTCTGGTTCCGGTTACAGTTTCTGGTCTTCCACCTACATTTTTATTAAAACTTCCAGTTTAACATATTCTTGTATGTAGCGTTTCGAATGTTGAAACATGTAGCGTTTTAAATGTTTTAGCACATGGAATTACTCTGTTAGGATATCTGTTCTGGTAAATCCGCATTTCCATTTGCTAATTTATCAATGAAGTTCATGCCAGCCATTTCAGCGTCAGTAAATTAATTCATGATATGTGATCACTGCTAATTAACAACTCTGATTTTTACTGATATCACAATGCAACTACAACTCAGCTGGTTTCTAGCAAGTAAGTAGGTACTTGTTTGGATTTGGTGGTAGTTTGTTATAAAAAGCATATGAATATTTATTTTTCGATAATGAACTTATTGAAACCAGTGGTGTTACAGATTCAAATTCAGTTGTCTACCAAAACTCCTCAACTAATTAGGTCAAATTTGATTACAAGATCGAAATGAAATGAGTAAAAAACTGAGTTCTCAATCTAACACGTACGAGTGAGATAATTTTTCGATATTATTAAAAAAATATTTTTTTTCATGATCATAATATACTATAGAGTGGCTTCAATTTTTTTTTTGAAAATCCAGCTAGATATGAAAAAAATGCGAGATATCAAAAAGTTGTATTTTCAGTTGCTTGATCTGAAAAATTGAAAAACTACAAAAAACAATACAGTGGTGTACTTTTATAATATTACTGGCTGTAGTGCTCACTGAAACACCACTAGATCTAAGAATTTTAATCTAATTATATTACATTCAGTATTGTCTGAGAGAGAAAGAATTTCAAGAATGCAAGTGGCACTTCAATTCATCCACAAAGTCACTGAGATATTTCTACCCGTTATACCCCTTGAGGACATCGCTAACGAGCCATTAGAAATTAGAATAGTGACTTGCGACAAACGAGGCGGTCGTCCATTTTTCCTCATATTGCGTTAAAGATAGTATTAATAGGTGTCGGACTGGGGTTAGTAATATAAATTTTCCAATGATATATTTTGTATGATGCGAAGATAATTGAAATATCGTGAAAACTAATTTTGTTTGAATATTTTATTTAGAGAAGGACGATTAATATTTGAAATAGTTTTTTATTTAGGATCGTTATCTTCTACTGATATATAAAATAATCAAAATATTAAATTTTAAAAAAAATACGAATGTAGAAAGGTATAAAAAATTACTACATTTGATAAATTAGCTTTTTGAAAAAAAAACTAATTTGTTATTAACTTGAATTTATGAAATTTTGCGTATAATAATATGTATCTGGTGACTTATGAAGACTATCCATTTTATTTATCCAACCTATTTGAATCAAAACATTATAATCTGTAGTATAATCAATTTGATATTATTAGAATGAAGACTTTCTTCGAAATGCAACCAGATAACTTTACAAATAGAATAGGTTTCCACGGTTAGAATAGTATACTTTTCGTGCTGATATTTGTCGTCGAGATTCTGTCTGTGAGTTCCATTGAATTTTCAACACTGTGATTGTTGATACCTGTTGATTTCATTTTTCATTCATCGACTATGATTTTGTAAACTGATAACCGGTCTTATAGGTTTATTTTCCTTATGTATTGTAACCAATTAAAGAACTGACTGTCTCAAACTAATTTATTTTTACAATATTTCACTAACTAATTCATATACACACGTTTAATTTATATTCACTTTGTTAACAACTCGCTTTCTAAGTACAGACTGACTGTCGGCTAGGGGAGCGCCTTTTTATATGGTAAAAGAATGGTCCGGATATTTCTACGGATTTCGGCGCTGGCCTAGATTATTTGCGTAGGCGTATCGAGTACATTCTCGATGAGTCATGCTCGCTCGGTCAGGGCCGGCTTCAGATTCATTACATTATGTTCATACAATATTATATTACACTGAGGTCACTTCTGTTTCTCCTTTTTTATCAAAATTATTTTTTGACGTTAATGTAACACTTTTTTGTATAGTCAAAATTTCCATCATAGTTTGTATTTACTTACTGAAATCCCAATGTGATTCAGGTTATGTTATGTTCATACGACAATATATGTATTATACTGAGGTCACGTTTGTTTCTGTTTTCTCTTTTTTATCGAAATATTGTTTTGATGTTAATGTAACGTATTCATCTCTCGAGTTTATTTTAAAAATAGCCCAAAATATATGGAGAAATGAAATATCTTCAGTAGACTAGAGTAATTTCTATTACAGTATCATTTAAAGTTTTGTATGATATTCTTAATATGCTACTGAAAAATGTCTATATCATTACAGAATCTCAAAATAGATGTTGGGAAAAAACGGTCAACAATGAGATTGAAAATAAACACGAGTGTAATTGAAGCTACAGTGGATCCCAAATTGAATTTTTTCCTCCACAATATCTCGTATGTTCCCAGCTCTATCAAAGCTTTATCATAATATCGTTTTTGCTGTTTTCAAATAAGGGAAATAACATCTTTCGATTCTGCGAGTAAAATGGATGAATGAAATACGTTCGAACTTTCATTGTCTGAAGAAGTAATGACAATTGTGACGTCTATGAAAGAACAGATGAAATGACACTTAACGAAAATGATGCATGATTGAAAATATTAGACAATAACCTATATATCCAGGCGAGCTAATTGAATAAAAAATATGGTGAAAAAAGGGAAAAACTCATAGAAATAAATAAACAATGGGTGAAAACGCTGAGTTGTGAAGAAAATAAATGCTATTTACAAATGAAAATATCTGAATGTGTTAAATTCAGAAAACGCGGGAACTCTGACCCGCGATTTCTTAGTGAAGCATCAACGATTTGGCCCTGGGACTATGTAATTGTTGAATTTATTGATCGATTGATTGATTGATCGATTGATTGATTGATTGATTGATTGTTTAATTGATAGCACTTTATTTCCAACAGGCATTCACCCAATTACAGGAAATGTACAAAGGTGTTGATGAAAATATATGCAAAACAGTATAATTAGCTAAAAAGAAAAATATTGCTCCACCTGAAAGAAAAATAAGTGGAAATAGAAATATATCACAAGACGCGAAAAGAAAAAGTGATCACAGTAAAGATGTTCTAGTGAGAAAACATTTTGAAATTAAACTTTGAGAACTGTGATTAATATCGCACATCACACACATCAATATCACATATTGAATTATAGTTGTTACAAAGTATTGACACTTGTGCTTTCAAACTGTTATTTGTTCTCACAAGATCACAGTAAAATGTCGTTTGGTATCAAGAATTAAGTCATTAGTTATCAAGACATTAATTATCAAGGCATTAATAATTAAAGAATTTATTGTAACAGAGGGGCACACGAGATCTTATTGTTCAGCAGTTTGTGAAGAAAGGAGATTGTGACAGAGATATTACATTGAATTGATTCAGAAGGATAGAATAGTCGGTTACCCTCTGAGGATATATTCCTGTGACCTTGAAAGACAGATATTTTATTTTTTTTTTCAACAGCATCAATATGATGTATGTAGCCATCTCATTCACTCGACTAACTGGAATGCCATCAATAACATAAGAAAATTCTTTTATATTCTTTTTTCTAGAAAATAATGAAATATAACATTTTGATATGTTCAAACGTTAATAGTTCTTGGAACACCAGTCGAATACTAAATCGATTTCATTTTGTACAATTAAGCAGTCTTTATAATTCTCAATTACTTTGTATAACTTTAGATCATCAGCGTAAAGAAGTTTTGGGCAGTTCATCATTTCCACTAGGTCATTAATGAAAAGCAGAAGTAAAAGGGGCCCCAAGTTCGAGTCTTGTGGTACCCCTGAGCTAGGTGTGTACGAAGAGGACTGAAAACCTTCATGTTCTACGTATTACTTTCTGTCAAAGAGATAGCTTGTGAAAAGATCAATTGAACTTCCAGAAAAGCCAAACGATGATAGTCGCTGAATGAGGATGTAAAAATCAATTTGGTCAAACGCCTTTTGCATGTCCGTATAAACTACGTCAACTTGTTGCTTTTGGTTTAAAGCATCTGAAACATGTTGCGAAAGGAATGCAAGATTGGTCACACATGACTTTTGTTCCACGAACCTATGTTGATCGTCCGATATTATATTTCTGATCGAGTTATAGATAAAACCGTATAGAATTATTTCGAGAAGTTTCGAGAAATTGCTTAGTATAGAAGTAGAACTGTAATTTTTTTATATATCAAGACAATTCTCTCAGTTCACATTGAGTCGTACTATTCACGTACGTTCCTCATTAACATAGTGGCTTGTTAGTATGTAGTCCTCTACTATTATAAAACTTCTTTATTTCCAGGTGACCCATCAGATAACCGGCCAAGTAATGGTGCTAAAAATGAATACGCGTCATTCGAACAGGCGCAACATGCTCAAAGAGATCCAGTTGATGAACCGTCTCTCGCACCCCAATATCTTGCGACTGATGGGAGTTTGTGTTCACGAAGGTCAACTCCACGCCCTCACCGAGTACATCGCCGTCGGGTCTCTCTATCAGGTCATCCAGGATAGAACTTTCGACTTGGAGCAGATGACTAGGGTATCCATTGCCAAGGATATAGCCGCCGGAATGGAGTACCTCCATCAGAAAGGGGTGATCCACAGGGACTTGACAAGCAAGGTGAGTTCGATGTTGTTCAACAGCATCTTGAGGTGATGACAATCGCTGAACACGGTTTTTTTGGTTGACAGAGTGAAACAAAAAAGTAGTTAGGTGATAAATTTATGGTTTAGCCTTTTCAGTGAATAACAAAAACTTAACCAGTCTTCCACCCCTTGAAATCAGAGGTGAAAACAGCATCGTGAAAATCACACAAGCTACAGAAATAGAATATCTCGGTGTAATGGTAGACAATCATTTGAAATGGAACTTACACATTAGGAAATTAGTGCAAAAAATTAGAAGCCTATTGTCTAAATTCAAATATTTAAGAAA
>WOGN01000195.1:2842-29550 GCA_015342105.1 Leptinotarsa texana | reverse complement strand
ACACTATTAAAAAATATTAATGTGTACTGTTGTACGTTAGAGACCAATACCTCAATGTATACAAATTGTAACTTTTTCTAAGGTAAGTACATACCAATTTCGAATTGACTGATCTGAGACAGTTGAAAAACTGGATCAAAAATAAATATTACTAAATATAAAAAAAATGTTGAATATCCAAAATAAGTGATAAATTCAAAAAAACGAGCATGATCCATGGCATTGACAAAAAAAATTGAATCCTCGAATATCACAGATAAACGAGACGAGATGAGAAAACCCTTCTTGTTAAAGAACTATTGAACTCTACGGCAATTTCAAAACAATAAGTAACCTCAGTCAACTTTCATATTGAGATTTTTGAAATCTAAAAATATACACTCATACAGTTGAAACTTGATCAGCCAACAGTCTTCGTCAATGAATCGAACAGTTTATTTTCCACCTAAAGAAAAGAAAGAAAAATATTTGAATGTATCGATTCCAAACAAATTCTAAGTAAACACTTTTGTGCCTGAAAGAACAGCTCAACATTCATCTTCACAAAATTGCTTTCATGGCGACTCATAACCTTTCCGATGCCTTTTTGAGAAAACAAACCCGTTAAAATTTGCATATCGAACAGAATCGAGCTGACAACTATTTTGTTCCGTTCACAATAGATGCTGTCTTGATCGACAACGGTTTTATTCATGCCCCACACCTGCCACCAATTTGTGACGCTTTTATCCCACATCTGAATGAGCACTTTCTCTGAGTTCTGCGATCGATGACTCATTTACAAGAGATATTACAGTCGCTATTCTCATTCCAAGAGAACAAATATGTGAATGAGCATCTGCTGCGGGGTTCCTTTCACAATGTATATTCTTGTACATTCGACACTGTATGAATGCACAATGAAAATGCGGACGGAGGGGGATGACGATAATATTGAAAGCAGTCGTAATGCAGGAAGTTATTATCTGTGATTTAGCACATTTCTTGCTATCAATTGTTTTAATTTACTTTCGATCTCATTAAATTCGATTTTTTTTATTGTTGCTCTCATGCCTGTTCTTTTTGAGTGAAAATAATTGGTAGTAATAGGTGTACTTATGATGCACTGTTTGGAACCTTTGGTGTAGTAAAGAATGATACTGAAGGTTTTCTCAACACTAAATCGTTATTTTTAACATCTCGACACGTGTTTCGATCACCAGGTGGTCATCTTCAAAGAGGAAGATTGAAACTAGAAACTAGCCCTATTTATGCTATACAGGCGTACCACTCATACAGGTATATCATCCTAAATTAATTTTACAATTTTGCCGTATCTATTATCCAACAATATATGTTTATATAAAACAATATTCAGCTATATAAAAATTGATTTTGCAATAATGCCTATCCAAATTTATTTTTGCAATGTGTCTTTATGTAGTGATCAGTAAACTCAACAACATTATTTTATTTCAACAAGCTATAGACTATGCTCTTTGGTATAGGTCCGCCATCGTTATTAATAATATTATTGTGTTTACTTATTCCTACACTCTCATAGGCATCTAGTTGCCTGTTGTTGTTAACTTGTCTAACTAATCTTAATGAACTGAAGTCTATGGAATGGTTTTGTTGCAAAATATGTTGGGCAAAATATGGTCTTCCATATTTTAAGTGTGCCATGTGTTCCTTATATCTCACTTCAATAGATTTTTTATCTGTCCATAATATTTTAATCGCAGTCCTTACATTTAATTTCATGAATTCCAGACTTTTCCTAATTCTCGACTGTGCGTTTTGGACTTCCCAAAAGGTCCTGTAGTATATGACTTCTTACCTAGTTCCTTGAAAATTTTTCCAAAGTTCCTCGTATATTGGTGGTATAGAACTGAGATGTATTCTTGGTTTTTGTCCTTTCAGAAAGTCGAGATTTCATTCATTCTTAACCTAAACTTCTTCTTCCTTATTATGTTATCTACAATACCCCTCGAGAAACCGTTAGTGGCTGCCATTTCCTGTATTGTATGTTTTTTCTGTGAACCTCTCATGTGTTAGAGCAAAAGTCAAAAGACGATGCAATAGAAAATTCAACCCAGCACGTTTGTGCTGTCCACAGCGATGTGAACTGTGCTTGTTTTCTTCCTAAATAGATCGTATTCTAACCCTCCTTATTGGCTCCTCAATATCAAAACGTCAAGAAATGTTGGGAAAAAAACTCCAGTAATATTGTTTACTACACCAAAGGTTCCAAACAGTGCATCACATTGACAGCAATTCTTGAAACTTTACAGTACATTAATGTCCATAAAATCCCTCAATGTCTAATAATAAGAGGTTCATTGGATGCAGTTACCTCATTGAGTCAACAGAACTGTTTCATATTCATCAAAACAACGTTCAAATCCAAGTTCTTTGGGATCCCTCACATATCGGAATAGCGGCAGTGATAAGGCCGATAATTTAGTAACAACACCAAAGAACTTCAATAGTGTCACTCACCCCGACATTGACCACAACGATCTAAAACCGCATATCAGTAAAGCCGTAATATCTAAGTGGCAGACGGAATGGAACATTTCTAAAGCCAAACTTTCAGAAATCAAATCAAACTCTATCAAGACTACGAATTGGACACACGCCTAACTTACAGTTATCTCCTCAAGAAAGAAGAAGCCCTCACGTGTTAAATCTGTGAAACAACATTAACTATGGAACACTTTTTGGTGGAGCGCTCGCTATATACAGATAAGAGATTGGCAAATGAAATGAAAGTAGGTCTTAGTGTTACTGAACAGTCAGTCAAATAATAAACTATTAAAATTTCTGAAAGACATCCATTTCCTACATAAAATATGAGCTGCAAGTTACATCTGATTCACTTGATTACTGATTGTAATCAATGTACTATTAAAAGAGCACATTATGTAAATTATTATATAGCCAATAACCACTGGCGATTGAGGCTTAAAAAATAATCTGAGGTAAAATGTGTTTTCAAACTGTGAATTTTTTTTATCTTAAATAGTAGGTCCTAAAGATGGATTGGGTGAATTGGAACTAATCCTTATCGGCAATCATCCAGTAATTTGAAAATTTATGAGTTTCCAGACTTTATTTAGAAGGCCCTGGTATTAATTTTGATATAATAATAATAAATCGACTTCATTCTTCAAAAATAAATTAGATGAACAGGTGGATTATCATCATAAGCTGTTTTTCAAATCAACCTCACAAAATTATACAATGAAAAACTATAATAATAACAAGTATAGAATAGAAGATAAATTAACCAAATTTGTCTGAGAATGGTATAAAATGTTTTACAAAGATGAATGATGTGTTTAAAAAATCTCAAAGCGAAGTCAATCCATGAACCCAAGTTTTTGCGTTCAGAAGTGAAAGGCAAGGCAACACCATTTATGTGGATCTTGATGAGGTTGGAAATCAGGCTCTTTTTAGATTTGGGTCCAAATAACATATATGATAATTTTTTAGCATTCAATTTCAAGTTATGTGCGCACGAGACGTTATACAGTGAATTGAGATCTCTATTTATCAGTTCTTGTGCTTCCAGGTTGCCTTCCGGAAAAGATAAGTAAATTTGAGTGTCATCAGCGTAGTGATGGATATTGCAAAATTTAATATATTTGTAGAAATCTGTAGATGTCAAATAAGAGAGGTCCAAGAATGGAACCTTGTGGAACTCCAAAATTGGTGTTCATATAGAGTTTTCATCAAGAAATCTGAAAATTCAAATATTGATGATGAATTGTCATCAACTCAAAATGCCACCATCAATTTCCAGATTTTTATCGTATACGAGGGACGTGAAAAAAGTTTTTTCCCATTAGTACCAGTCTTTGAATTTTTAGACAGAATTCTTGTTTATAGAATCAGATACAAACTAGGTCTCGATTCGCAAATGAAGATATCTGTCTGCGATTGGAGATCTTTTATTTTCCATGACGTGAATACGTCTTTAAAATTGCTTTCATAGTGAAAGGCAATTCAAAAAATTCAAATGATTACAAAATCAGGGAATACAGTTGGGATACAGATTTCCAACCAGTATAACTTTTGATATGGATAAGTTTTGATGTTTGTTTGAGTTTCAATCGTCAGCTCTCATCAAAAGCTATTGATTGTGTATTTTAAATTTCGATGTTAGTTTCAGATAGTTAACAGTGTGTATACATAGTATCAAAATAAATATGCGTGAAAAAGTCGAATCAAAATGCAAAGATTGAATTCAGTTGGAAAAAACAACTCCATAGCAATCGACTCAAACATTACAACACCAAATGAAATCTTCCTCTTGAAGATGATCACTTGGTGATCGAAACACGTGTCGAGGTGTAAAAATAACGATTTGGTGTTGGGAAAAAAACTCCAGTAATATTCAAATGAAATAAGGTCGGAAACGTAAAAGAATCAATGTGGAAAATATTACCGTTACTGCAATGGAAATCGATTGATGAAAAATTTGTAAGTTCCGGTTTCAATATTGTAACTAGTAATATTCCATAATTAGTCTGTAGGTGATTATTCAATTAATTTCGGCGAGGTTCTGCTGTTAGATAATGTTAGTAATTTGTAACAATTTAGTTTCTGAGAAACCTTGTACAGAGTGGGCCAACTTGAACACTTTCAAAAACATATCCCTGTTTTCCAACTAGATAGATGAAAACTGGTGGCCTTGTCAAATTTTATGACAAACTTAATGGTCAAAACCGCATATCGATGTTTACATACATTTACTACGAATGAATGAAGCTTCAACCATCACAATGAAAATGGTGAAGAACAATTGAATATATTTTTTCAGAGAAGGTGTTCGAAATGTCCACCAGCTTTTCCTTCACACAGGCGACACCTCTTCTGAACTTTTTTGCCGAATTAATCAGTTCAATAGGAGTGAGAGAAGTCAGACTTCGCATAACTGCCTCTTCCACCTTTGGTCGGCAATTAAAAATTGGATTTTTCAACCTTCCTCAGAAGTAAAAGTCCATAGGCGTTAGGTCTGGTGACCTGGCCGGCCAACTATTGTGTCTTTGATTGACTATACAATCATTACTGAAATTTGCAGCCAAACAGTTGGTGACAATACAGTGTTGTGAGGAGTATTGTTAGACATATTTTTTCTGAGCTCCATTAGGTGCAATTCATCAACAAGGGCTTCAGTATTTTGCAATGCAATTTCTAAATACTTCTCAGATGTGGGAGTGCCATTATGAATGAACGGGCTGTTGATACTTCCTCTAAAAACACCTACCGACACATCCAATTCAGATCTTCCTTGATTTCTCTGCTCCACAATAGAATGAGGAGTTTGTTGTTCCCATGTATAAGAATAGGGAATATTCCTCAATATGGGTATCTAGATATTGTACTTTGAAAAAGGAAACTTATCTGTATAAATCAACAAATAAGGCAGAATATAAATTATAGTTCAATACCACCTCCAAAAGCCACATAAACAACAGTTGTTTGGTTATTTATTTATATAGATGACTGCTGCTGTCAGTTATCGGACAGCAAGCAATGATGATTAAACCTCTGAAGAAGCTAGCCACTCGCACTAGCGAAACGTCAAGAAGAAATTCAAAAAATCCACGGCTTTCAAAACTCGGAAAGCAACGACACTGAAAACCTCAGCTGTGAAGGTCTAAACGATTTTGTCAATGATGTACTTGATTACAACTTTCCAGGCACCACTGGCAAAAAGTCATACCATCTTCGAAATCCCTTGGTCTGAGTTGATGAACTCTTCTGGTCCTGTATGGATTGAATTTGTGTTGTTTTAAATTCTTTCCAAAATTAGTTCTTGGTAGGCCTGTAAATATTTTCGAATTTTTTGTTGACGATTTGGGAATATTTTCAACAGCTACAGAAATGACTATTTCTTTCAATTACTTATTTCAGTTTGATTCATATAATTTTGGCATTTTTTTCTTGTCAAATTGACCACCATCAATTAGGTTTCGTCACAACCTTGCAAGAATGTCTATAAAACGGGCTTTCATATTCCTTCTTATATACTTCATTGCTTTATTGAAATATGCAGGAATATACAGGGTGTTCATCGATAACTATTGATATCTCATTTGAAAAAATTTGTTTCTCACATCATTGCATTCTACGTAAAAAAGTGCTCAGTAATTGTTTTCATGAAAACAAAAAAAATCATAGGAAAAAAGTTGCAACAATTTTTTGAAAATGCACATTTTCGGAAAACATGGGTGATGGCTGTGAAAACCGCTTATCGATAATGTGGTTTCAACCATTGAGTTTGTAACAAAGAATTTCGCCAGTCGACTGCAGTTAAATCTGATTGGCCAGCGAAAGGAGGTTTGTTCAGTTCATCCAATAGAAGCAAATGTGCGTTTTAATCATGTTCTGATCGCGCATCTGAATTTGTTTGGGTTGCTTTGTTTATGCGTTGGATTATATCCGACAGGTGTCAGTGCAGGATTCTTCACAGAAGTAGTTCCTGCATATAATTGCCCGAATCGATTTTTAATCATTGGAACAGACACACTTGCAGACTGGTTAAGATTTCGAACTGCGAAAAATGGAGATTGAACCGCCATTTTCAGAGCACGCTGCAGTCATACAGAGTGAACTGTATGCGATATTGCAATGCTCAACAATATCAATTTGAGGCTTCAACAAAATGAGCAAATTGATATTTTCACAGAGAGCCAGGCTGCACTTCAGTCACTAACAAACCCAAAAGTGACGTCGAGACTAGTCTGGAAATGCCGTAAAGAACTTGAGAAAACTAGCGGAGAGGAATGTAGGTAGGTAGGTGGATCTGAAGTCAGTAGGTCTATTCGACCCTCCACCGCAACCCACAAGGGTTTAATGTGGCTCATACCTATTCACACTTAGCCAAATAAACCCAGCTTCTTAACGAAGCCGATTAGTTTGTATGGTGAGTGGTATTGCAGGTCAGATGGTGAGAGTACGGATCTGTCGAATTCTAAGAACCTGATTCGCTCCCCAACGGGGAAGCGAATGCTGTTTCATCATTTTCCAAACAGAAGCAACACACACTGTCTTCCGAGAGTCCAAGTTTCTGCATATGATGATTCAAATGACAGTGCCTGTAAGAAGGCCTGTTAGACATCGTAGTTCATCCCTACTGTAGTCCAACAACTCTTTGGTATCAAGCTTCGAAGGATGAATAAACCCCTTGGAGTTGCCAATTCTGCGAGATTCTGCCAGAAGTCCATTAATCTTCTTGCCATACAGGTGTTCAGTGTTTGTTTGGAAAAGCCCAAAGCGATGCCAATGACAGGTTCTGGTCTGATGAAGCCGCTTGCAGCACACTGCTTTGCAAGGAAGTCAGCACCTTCATTGCTTTCCAGGCTAGTATAGCGAAGAATCCAGACCAGAGACGATCTGCTCTGGACTATACAAACTGGATGTTAGGAGTATCTCAGACACGGACCATCAACTCCATAGGTATACGTGTATAGGCCTTGTTCCAGCTGTGGTATACAAAAGTCTTTGGTATGAAACCATATTGGAGAGTGGGTCTATGAGAAACTGGAAACACATATCCGGGGTAACATACATGAAAATTTTTATAGAGGTATCGTCTGAGAGAAAAACTGGGAAACTGCTCGAGATCGGCCCAGAGCAATCACAGAGCTACTCACTGGACACAACCCATCGAGAGGACACCTGAACAAAATGGTATTGTATGATATATACCTCAGCTACAGAGGTAATGTAACAAAGAAACACAGAGAGCTCGTCATACTTTATGCGAATGTGATTCACTGGATGACAGAAGGAAAACTCGAATTATATCCAGAAGAGTATGACTTACGTTCAGCAAGAGTTCTGTGCAAACTGAAGCAGTACCCAAGATTCTTGAAATGAATGTCATGATTAAGATAGGTGATAAACGCAATATAAACACAATGAGCCTATGTGTCTGCAGGATGTGCTGAAGACTTTGAAATTATTCAAAATAATTTCAACAGAGAAGATTCCTATTTTATCGTTTTCTTTATTTTTTTGAAAATTTTATTGTTATTTGTAGCAATTATCTGTTAGCACCAGGTGCTAACCCAATTTCAAGTGACATATCTTGCCATTGACGAAGACCAATCTAATTTCTATGAATTCAATAATTTGATTATAATAATTTCTGACTCACTTTCGGTGTCTTCTCCTTCTAAAAGTGCATCCAATTCTGAGTCGTCATATGAATGTCCCAATGTGGTTAAAATGGTCCTTACTTTTTCTTTTTCTATGTTGCCCTTCTTGGTTGAATCGAACATGGAGAAAGCTCTTTTCAGAACTGAAAAAAAGATTGATGCATTAAAAATTCCAACGGGAGAAAGCATATGCAGGGTATCTCCTAATGCCATGTTGATTGAGAAAAAATATATAACCATATGTCCTAACTGTCCTTACTTTCGAAACTTAAAGGGATGAAGTTCAAAGAAAAAAAACATAGGCACACAGAATAATACTTTGAGAATCATTTCAAACCATTTGTATAAACCAAATTTGAACTGCGTAGGAGTTGTGAAACAACGATTTTTTGGAAGTCTTTCGAATTGATCATTCTTTATTTCGAATAACAATGATATATTAGACATTCACGGAATAACTAAAATTGGAGTTGATTTTGATGGATATGATAATAGTGGAAATGAAGCGTCTGGTATGAATTGTGGATATATAAGTTAAAACTCCAATCGAATATATATTTCTGGAATATGTACCTTTGATACAACTGCTGCAAAAAACCGTATAGACACAATATTGATCAGAGTTAGGCAGGAAGTGATGAAATCATTCAATTCGAAAAAACAGCTTTGGTTGTCTACTTTAATTATTTATAATCATTTTTTTATATGCATATGAACTAGCTATATACCCCTTTCATTTCAATCATTTGATTCTTCAATTACCTCTAGACAGTGTATATAGTCATTGTAGCAGAAAATATTGATGGATGTGTTAGTTGTACTGATGTTACTGATGATGAAAACTTTTTTGACCAGTTGAATTATGAATTCACCGGATGAGATACTCTCCACAGTAATCGACATGAATTGAAAAGCGCTTAATTATATTGACCTGCAAAAAGTCGCAAGTATTTTAAAAAGTTAACTTGATTACCTGTCGGGTAATTTTTTCTATATACAATTCACTTCGTTACCTGCGACAGAAAATACAGCGAAGGAGTTCACTTGTAATTTCCACAATAAAAAAATAATGTTTTGACGCCAACTGAAAACTAGGATTGGAAAAAAGATAAAATGAGCTTTTTTCCTGGGAATAGGAACGTGTCACGAGAGGCAGCACTAGTAATAGAGACAAACATAAACTATTCACATGTAAAACAGTGTTATTCATGTCATATTATTGTAATTTACGTAATTAATTATTTAAAAATATAAAATGATATAAAAAATTATGTTGTGCTAGTTTAATGCCAATAAAGTATTGCTGTTATGCGAAATGTATGTCGGATAATCGATATCCGGAAGAAAACGTGTTTTTATTTTACCATTTATAAAAGCTCATATTGATGGATGGAGTGGATTCAACAGTGCACAAAATAAATAAATGTATGCTCTAAACATGGAATGAATAGCAAATTTTTCATGGTTGATTACCATTGAGATATAACCTCAATTGTTTATTGAATTATATTCATTTATTATACTGAATTGAATTAATTTCATTACCATCTATATTTGATTCATATTTCCCTCGAAAATAAATCTGGAATTTTAAGATTACAATATTGTTATCCTTCACAGTTGCGAAATTTAGTTTTGCTTCAGGAACATTTTCTTCTGTTAAAAAAAATATTTTTTTAATTGTACTTTAACATATATTTATATGAGGTTTAGGCAGTGTTTGTCCCTACTGAACTAGTAGCGCTGCTAATGAGTGATTTTTCGTACTTCAGGAAAAAAATTCATTCATACAGTTCATTGTACGATTTTAACTATAAAGGGTTTTAAAAAAACCGCGTCATGTGTTTTGCTATACAATAGTTTCTTCAAGCGCTTGAAACACGAAACACGTGTCGCGGATTTGTGAAACCTTTTATAGTGAAAATCATACAATAAACTGTATTAATTGGTTTTAATATGGATTTTCATCAGGTATAGGCCAGTTATATTCAATTAAAATAATAAATATTCGAAATCAATCAGAATGACGCACCTTGCAGCTGTATTTCGATAGTTTCCTTCAGAAAATTATTCTTCAACTGAATTATCATCGAGAGTATGAAGTTTGTATCTACAATTCCTTTTAAACGCTAGAGTTTTATCATTCTTTCATTCATCAAAATCAACTTCAATTATTGGGGCCATAGTCATATGGCCCGTGAAAGTTACTTCTTTGCATGATCTACACATCCATGTATAAATTTACTTTCTTCCTTTCTTTGGAAGATTCCCTCATCCTTCTATTTTTTTGTATCAAAATGGAATAGTAGAAAACCAAAAAACTTTCTCAAAAAATAAAAATGGATGTTTGTTGGTTGGTTGTTAAGTGATAAACTTCTACATTGCTCAACCGATCGTGATGAAACTTGACATGTATAAGTAATTTTTCGTAGAGAAGGTTCTTAGGCTATCAATTTTTAGTTTGCAACTATCTACTAGATGGTGCTGTAGAACAATTTTTTGAAAGTAATGGTCTATAACGCTGCGCACGCCTAAGTTCATTGATTCTGTTTTATACAATATAAATAACAATGTCATCGCTTCAACAGGTTTTTTAATTTCGAATGATATTATAAAAACAAAAATAAAACTGAAAATTGGAACCGTTACTGAAGACTTCAAAAAAGTACATGTTCAACGTATTTGAAGCCGCTAATATATACCTACGTTATATCTTACTGTAAGATCATTTTATGATACTTATATAGCATCTTGTAAATCTATTAGGTACTGTCCGAGATTTTCCTAGGCGTTAGCCTATCAGAAAAAAAACATGTTCATGGATATTTTCGACATCTGATTAAATTAATGTTTCATCATTCAAACATTTTTCTTTGTTTTTTTACCAGAAAGTAAATGAATACATTTTTTTCAATGCAAAAACCATACGCAGAACAAAAACTGTTTTTATTTCAAAACTTCAGCAGAGAGGAATATTCACATTTATCTCATGTCTGAGTACGAAATCATTTCAGTGATGTGAATAAGAATTCGTAGTTCAGAAAAATCAATCAATGGGAGATCAAACGGGTTTTGAATAAAATGTTCTCTTATTTTTGTCACATTCCTTCTTATTTCTCTGGGTCATCTGGCGCCAATTCTAAGAGTAACATAAATTAACACAAACGGAAGTATAAATTATAACAGTCTAAAAATATTTTAAATGGGTTTCGAGGACGCATTCTCCAAACTAAAACACTGAAACTTTATGTTGAATCATTTTAATGAATACAATAAAATTCTCGACACGAATGAATTTTGAGAAAATAGAATCCAAAATATCCACTCGAATAATTGAGAAAAAATTAAACTATTACGGTGGACTATTTTAAATACAGAAATAATTCTGAAAATTGTTCTGATTTGGAGTAGTTTTTTCGCAAACATTATATTTTTCCACCATATCAGGGGCTGAATTTTGTTAATGACTCCGTGTATTCATACATATTTTGCAATCAAATATTATCCATCTTTGCACTTGGCTACAACATACTGCTGCTCAAATGATGTGTCTGTGATTTGCTCTTTTCTGAGTGTTAAATATATCCGAATAAACTCTTACCGGCAATTTTTTATCCTGTTTAGATTATGGTAGACTCAACTACCACGAACCACCATTCTTAAATATTTTGATTTGAAAAATCACCAAACAGAATTTTGAATAATGTTTCGGCAAAGTGTATAATGAATTCAATTATATTGACCATTGAAAAAACAAGGTTATGTAAAATGTGGAGTTTTCAAATTCCACATATAGAAAAACCTATGTACAATCTCATACGCACTATACTTACATAATTTTCTACACGACTGGTAGAGGTCTATTCAAAAAATTAGTTGACTGTTGAAATTTCGCGGGCCATGAACATTGGATTAGCAATTTCAAATTTTTTTCATATTAGTACACTTAATAAATTGATGGATGTATCCGTTACTACGTGGTAGGAAATCATAAAGAAGAAAATAGAAATGAAATTCTCTATGTTTTTTACCACTTTTATTTGTAACAAACGATACTGCAGTTTCGTCCTATACGGACATTTTCAAACGCATACAATAAACTAACAATGATTCGCCATTATACAGGGTGTAACTGAATAGGTGTAAAACATTTGAGGTGATTCCTCATTGAAAAAAAGATAGGGTCTTTCATACAGAGAAACTTCATTGGAGCATCCCTTGTTAAGATACAGCCCCTTAAATGAGACTAAAATAATTTTTTGCTGCCAACTGGTTTATTTTAGACAAACAACCGAGGAGACATTTTTGGTTCAGAATGAAACAGGCCTACGTGAATGAATTTTAAAATGGTAAACAAATAATAAGACAAAAAGTTACATTGGAAATAAATTTTTGGGGCTGCGTTTTCCACCCCTTACAAGCATGGGGTGAACCAAATAAATTACTGGCCGAGTGTCTATTTGGTAGTACAAAACGTCAGGTTAATTTCAGTGCTTGTGAAAAAAATCGTTATAAAAATTTCATGTACCCCCTTTAAAGGGCTGTATCTTAACAAGGGATGCTACAATGAAATTTCTTTATATGAAATATTCTATATTTTTTTCGATGAGGAATCACCTCTTAGAATCTTTCAGAATGTTTTAACTGCTTCAGATCTGATAACACTATCCGTAGCACCCTCACGAAAACTAGGCCACCAAACGCGGACTTCGATTCCAAGAATTGCATTTACCGACTACCCTGTGGGTGCGGAAAATCCTATATTGGTGAAACTAAAAGGCCATTGAATGTTCTCATTGCCGGGCACAAGAAAAACTCCCAGCGAGGGGAAACCAGCAAATCAGAAATAGCAGACCCATCAACACAACATCGAGTGGACCAAGCTGAGATCATACACAGAGAGGAACATTGGTTTAGGAGAAAATTCAAGGAAGCCGCATACATGCTGTCCAACAACGTATTTAGCCAAGCTAGCGTAGATATATGTAACATATGGAAACCCATCATCAGACAAAAAATGGTCAACTCTCGCCAAACGGTCATCTTCACTGAACCAGTGAAGCGGAAAAATGGAAAGTGGGGAAAAGTGAAAGTACTCGAACGCCCATAAATAGTCATCTCTCGGAGGAATCAGTCCAGTCATCACCAGAAGATGATTGTAGATAATAACAATTGAAACGTCGTGAACTGTCGTGGCTTTGAATCTCTTAACTTTTTATTTATATTTATTTGTATTCCTCTTTTTTTTTTCAATCGTTTTAATTTCACTATTATTTCATTTCATGTTATTTTTGCTTAATATAATTATTATTTTCAGCTATTTATTTCCAATTTTTCTTTTTCAGTTGTTTCGGGGATTTCAAATAATATCACATATTAGACAATGGAAGTTCGAACTAGTGAAGTTCATCATGAAACATTGTCAATTACCTTCGAACAAACCATGTATCCCAGTTGTACATGGTCATTATTGCACTTCCTTGGACGTATTTACAGTTGAGCAGTACCGCTTCTGGCCATTACTTGAGAGCCCGTAACCCCTCCTCATAGTTAGCGTCCGGTATTATGGAAAAACCATTGATGGCTTTTGCATCACGATAAGGCACCTACTCACTCGTCATTACTTGTTCGTAATTTTTCGTCCTAAAATGCTTCAGCCACCGTATTCACCAGATTTGCCTCCCTGTGACTTTTTCTGAAGAAACCCATGAAAAGAGGACGTTCTGCGACGATTGAGGAGTTAAAAACCGAATTGCTCAAATAGCACAAATACATACAAAAAAGTGCACCAGTATATAATATCTGAGGAAAAATACTTTGAAGAGGACAAAATATGAATTGATGAATGAATGACTATCTTTGAGAAAAATTATAATTCACCTAATTTTTTGAACAGAACTCGTATATTTATATAAATATTGGTGATTATTCAGGTATATTAGTATGTTTATTCATTATATAGAGAGTATATGCACTATATTTCAATGCTCTTGTATTTTGAATTTGGAGTTTATCATTGAACATTATTGTGCATTCAGAAACTTACGTTTCTCACAATTTAACTATGCCATACAGCTCCCTACGACTCTGAACAATGATTCTCCACAACCCCCTACGACTGTGAGGAGTATATCTGATAGACCAAATACACCGAAATATGTCCCATGGGTCCAATAAAATTATTGTTACATTATTATTATCATTATTATTATTATTAAATATTATTATTTTTCTAAACAGTCTCCCACTTGATTTATTTTTAGGTACTAATACATTTACGAAGTTCATTTTGAAAATTTATTGGGATGAATTCAAGAGAGTTTTGAATAATATTGTAATAATGATATTCATCGTTTGCAGATATCGAACAGAATATGAAATTGCAAATTATCGAAGATTGATTTGTCTTATTTTGCTTAGTTTGCTTGAGAATTAAAAAAAACTCTTCTTCTAGAAGTATTACACCAAGTCTTCCGTTCTTTATGAATGAAATGTGATAGTTTTTTCTCTGGGAAAAGTGACGTCACATCATTTTTATATGTGCAAATAATACCTTTTATTGTAAATTTCATCAGACCTTGATATTTATTCTCATTCATAAGTGTAGCGTTCCTACTCAGTATTTGAAGATTTGTCCTCAATTTTATTAATTATCATCGACATCTCTTCTAGCAAAATGAAGTATTACATAGTGTATGACTGTACTGCAGCCGCATAGTAAAGTTTTATTGAAAACAACGGGAAATTTACTTTTTTTTTCGTTTTTGGCACAACCCGAAATTTAGGGCATAGTAACAAAAGTCACTATGTTATAAAACAATATGATAACCAAGGTTTATTACAAATTGAATCCCCACTCTTATATATAGATAGGGTGAAATGAATGACCCTTGTTGCACACATTTTCAAACAGACGGTATATTTGCCAATTACTTTTTTTTTCGATTGACGCCACTAGACCTAAACTAATTTTTTTTCTTCAATACTATAAAAATCATACATTTTCAAGAGGTTTCAAATATCCACCCTGATATTGATCATTTAATTACATTAGGACAGATAGTCAAAAGGTTTCTACAAAGTCAACTAATGAATTTGATAAACAATGGTAGAGTGCAAGGAAAAATAAATAACACGAAATTATGAAAAATATTTCCATTTCATACACCTTTCTGCCCTAGAAACAACCTGAAACAAAGTACTGAATGATTTCTCCAGGAAAAGACATGGAAAAACTTGTTTTTGTGAGTATTTAATATACGTTAAAATTTTTGCCCTCTCTATCAAGAAATCTTGGGATACCCTGTATTTACTTTTTCCTGAGTAACTCTTCAAATTGTATGAAAATGCAGTAAAATTCAACATGAAATGTAAATGAATGTAAATATACGTACGTTTGACTTGTTCTTCGTCTAGTACATCGGTCTGAAAAAAAAGAAAAATATGTGAAATAGAATCATAATGTACGTAATCACTTTGCAAGGATGATTTTGACTTTAAAATATTCTTTCGGGTTGTGGAACACTAAAATAATTTTTTCGATTTTTCCAAGATTTTTCCAGCAAAATCCATTCCAAGCAATAGGCAAAAACATATTTCAAACGCTTATTATATTGATAATTATTAAACTTTTTGAAGAGAAAGCGTCACATATGCTCTAATCATGCTCTTAAGCTGAAGCAAAGTGAAACTGTCAATCTGAATCTTTCCAGACTTCTAAAAACCATATTTCTTGTCCTTAATGAAATTTGAGTTATCCAAAACATTTCTCATAACGTTGACTTCGGCTAGAGATTGACTAATTCTTAGATGGGTAGGTCCAAAATGAGTAGATTTATTTCGTCTTGAACACCCTTTTTACTTTGTAACCAGAAACAATCAACTTGCTGCTTGAAAGCCGAAATAACAATCAAAAACCTCTCAAGAAACTTCATTCCTACATTATCAGTTGAAATGAAAAGCCTATACGAGGTGTATCACATTGAATATCTATCTAATTTTCATCCGAAAATATATGTAAATCGATTTTTATTTATGTATATACACGGGCAAGCCTAATTCAGATATAAGTAGTGCAGTGCTATGTAGTATTTGATCCAATACAATGGATCAAAAGTAAATTATACGCATAATACAATTTCAAAATGAAAAAAATAATATGTATGATAATATGAACTTTTATAATTCTTACAGGCAAGTTGCACTAGATACAATACAACAACACAAGCAGAGAGTGTTAGAGGACTAGGCAAAAAATATGGTTTTTAAAGCGGAAAACTGATATATCAAAGACTTGAAGGTTATTTAAAGATTTCGCCAATCGAAGAGTTCTGGAAATAAAGCTGTTGTATGAATGATTGATTCTGTGAAAAAAAACGTGAAATATCTGCACCTGTCCAGTTGAACGCCTGGGGACATGTAAATATATTTTGTAGAAAAGTTTGGGACTGATACTGAGTCCGTTGATAATTCTGACTAGAAGTATTGAATCTCTATGTTTTCTGCGAGCCTCAAAAGAAGGTATTTTCAAAATGCATTCCAACGTAATATAGTCATAATATACCGCAATATATCGCAGGAAATTGTGTTGTATGGCTTCGAGATTCACTTTCTGTGTAATGTAATGAGGGGACCAAACTGTGGAACAATAATCGAGATAAAATTCAATAAGGGAAAAATAAAGGGATTTAATAGCAATGATATTGGTGAAGTCACAGGTGTCTGTCTTTATGAAGCCAAGCATCTTCATAGATTTTTGAAAAACAGCGGAAATGTGTGATTTATAGCTATCTGTGAAGTCTAGGATCACACCTATACCTAGATCGTTGGTTTCAATAGCAGAATGTAAGGTCCGATTATTTATACTATATTCAATAATGATTAGATGATATGTTCGATGAAAGCGAAGAATTTGGAATTTGTATGCATTCAAACATATACTATTTTGCGAACATTAGTTGAATGGATAATCTATATCGTTTTGTAGACGCAACGAATTGACCTCACTTTTAATAATTTGTAAACATTTTATCGACGGCAAATAGCAAAGCTTCACTTTCATGGAAACAGCTGATTAGACTCTTGATACAAAGGTTAAACAACAGTGGTCCCAATTGTGAACATTGTGGAACATTTAACTGCAATGGTATGAACAAACCATAACAATATTATCTTGGTCTCACAATTAACTACACTGGTGTATGAAAATAATGAATAGAAACTGTTAGTTTTTGTGAGTGTGATCATTATATTCATCGGGTAATAAAAAATGCAACTGTCTGGTTTTGTGAGTTTTGTTTCTTGTTTTAGAAAGAATGTAATTCTCTGCGCGCCTGTGAAACCTGAAATAAAAATTCAAAAATGCTATTTTTAAACGGGGTTAACAGATCTGGAATCCACAGAAAGATGAATGGATGATGAAATATTCGGATGAGTCAGATGGGAAATGAAAATAGAATCAACTTTTTGTGGATAAAGTAAAAAACGAGTATGAAATTTAATGGTATAAGTGAGGAATAAGATAACTGTTGAGAAATGGAATTATCGAGATTCACAATGAAAATAAATTGTTGATATGTATTACAGAAATATCACAAAAATCATTTTGTGACATTCACACTCATTGTCCAGTGAATATCTCACAATTGAGACTCACATGAATAAGTGGTTTATTTTTATCGAGTATCACCCAACTTCATCGCATAAAGTACAAATTTTCCTTTAAGTAATTTTATCCAGGTTCATTCTATCATGTTCTTCAGAATCTGTATTGTATGCAACTGGCTCGAAATGTACTATAGAAGGCAACTCCACAAGGTTACCTTTACTCACAAACTTTTAAATGATCCTCACCCTCCAGCATTGATCAATGAATTAATTCTCGATTCAATATACATTCACACAATATTAAGCACTAATCTACAATACTCTGCCTGATGAATTCAAATTGTATTATATAAATTAGTTCAAGTATAAGTTAAAGCATCATCAACTTGGTAAGCATTAAGCATATTTATGCGACCAGGAATAATAATTATTTCAAGTACTTCATTTATAGCTCATACTTCATTTCAATTCATTATGATTTGTATTGTTGTGTGTTGTATATATGCACAAATTCTATTTAAATTTTGTGAGTCAATTTGTTAGTATATATTATATATATATTGAAATTATTATTTGATGATGTCAGTTTGGTTAAGCGAGAAGACATCTTGAGGAAATCGGTAAGGAAAAGGTAATTTCAGAGATTGAGTATTTTTTAAGGTTCCAATTTGTGAAAAAAATTGTCTGTAGTTTTGTTTTCGAATCTCGAGGGCATCTACAAATTTTGTATGTCTAATAGAAGAAAATTCATTCCAATTGGAATCTCAGGCGGAAAATTACTCGGTTTGAAACATCTCTCTTCTTTCCCTAAATCGACATTTCACTAAAATAGTTAGCATCATAAGTTGATCATTAAAACTTTTCTAGTTGTGATGTGTGGAGAAAGTATTTTCATTGAAGCGGAGAGAAAGCACATGCAATGTGTTTTTGTTCACACCATGTTGTATTTCCTGAAGCTGTTTCAATTTAATGTCTACAAAGTGTATGAAGTTGAATAAAATGATGGATGTAGCCCTTACTACGTGGTAGGAAATCATAATGAAAAAAAGAGAATTGTAACTTTCTGTTTTTTACAACTTTTATTCGCAACTGACGGTACTGCAGTTTCGTCCTATAATGACTTCTTCAAACTTATGCATTAAACATATACATTATACATTAAACTTATACATTAAACATGTATTAGTTCAAAAATGTTCTTCTAGGACGAAACTGCAGTGAGGTAACTTACGAATAAAAGTTGTAAAAAACATGAAAATGTCAATTTTCTTTGCCTCATTAGATATCAATTTAATTCAAAGTGAATATCAAATATGTGATAAGGCATGTAACTGATACAAACACAACTTGTTTCAAGAAGCACGTGACATATTCGATTACAAAAACCAAAAAAGCTCATGTTGGGAGAATGAAACGAAATCTCTTTGAATACTCGAGATCGGTATGCGACATTATTTCTAAGTGTTCTCGAGTTCTGGGTATAGTAAAATGTGTTTTGGTGAGTATAAAGGAGAATATTATTTCTAACACTATTCTGTTCACGTTCTATCGAATTATCTTAATGGAAACTCTTTATCATTGAGGTAATAACTGAATCATATGAAACAAAATATTCAGATGAATCTGAAATTGGTAGAAATTATGCACTGAGTATGCCAATTTGGTGAGCGAAACTTGGCCTGAGACTAGTTTTTCGTAGTTCTGCAGGGTTATTCTACCAAAAAGCTACAGAAGTGATGAAAATGTACCATATTTTAATAATTCAACGAACATGTGAAAATTTTTTTAAAGCAAAAAATCTGGTACATCTTTCTATATAGGTGAAAAAAATGTGTACACGTCAATGGTAATTTTTCGATTGAGAATTGTAGTTTTTATCATAATTTTGTAGAAATCTACGATACTTCGTAGATTTTTGTTTCAATCAGTATTATTATCAATGTAGAAATTAATTGAATAGAACTTCTAATATATCACTTAATCGTCAGACTGAACAAAGCTTGCCTTCAAAAAACACGTCAAAACTTACTAATGTGACTCAACCGACATGCATTAAGAAACAAACAAAACCACAAAACACAAAGAAGTAATCCAATAGGAGAGCCAAATCACAAACAATAATGAAACACCCTCACTCTGTTACTCAACTAACCATTTTTGTCGGAGTGTTTGTCGGACCAGTTTTTCCCGAAATGCGGATAAGAAAGACTGGTATTTTTGGATGACTCCAGAATATATATCTCGAGGAATCCAAGTGATCACCCGCATATAAGATATTTTAAATTTAGAACGGTGGCAAACGGCTATACACTGAGTTACTGATACACTAACGAATTCTCACTTTAATCTTCCTTGTCTTTGAATCATTGCCGGAAAACTTGGGAAAACACGTTTTCATAAAAATATTCCAAATTTGTATAGAGTTAGTGTTTTTGAAATTGATTGATCTCTTCCATATTTTTTGTATCAAGATGAAGAAGTGGAAAGACAAACGTGGGATGGGGCGATGACAAACATGTTCTTTATTGTTCGCTTCAACTCAGTTCGAGGAATGATACACTGAAAGGAAGTCGACTCTATGTTAATGATTGCCACTACCTTGCATTGACGAGAGGCCGAATAGCCTGAAACCGGTCTGCAAGTGTGTCCATTCAATAACTGAAAATCGATTTCGGTAGTTGTATTCACAACAGCATATGCAGGAAATACTTCAGTGAAGATTCCTTCACTGATACCTATCGGTTATAATCTAACGCCCGGTATTAGCCAGGGGAGTAGTTATTTTCTGATAGGTGTCAGTCCCTCAACCTACTGTGTAGGTAGTTGAGCCTGACTTAAACGAATTGTTCCTTTAGGTCAGTGTTTTTCAACCTTTTCCATGACACGACCCCCATGGTAAGAAAAAATATTACTTTCTCATGTATGTTATCATATTATGTTAAAAATATTCAGTCCATACAACATTTTGATGCGTTTTAATAATTAGGATATACATATATACATAATAAAATACGTAAAAACATTCTTTTACAATAGTCGCCAATTGATAACTAACGCAATTTAAGCGCATATTCACGAAAGACCAAGGCCGATGCCGGCCGTCCAGCCGAGAAACGGGACGTTACGAGCTCTGCCGGGGGCGTCGCGGGGTATGAAGAAAGTGACACATGTGATTGTCAGCCGTTCCCTTTCAGTGCTTTAGCGAGCGCAATTCATTGTTTTCCGTTTTTCACGTATTTATTTGATGTGATTTGTAATAATTGAAAATGAATAAATTCCAGAAAAGACCAGCAGAACCGTCAACTTCTTGCGGGAGTGGTGGATCAAACCAAAAAAAAATCGTCTTTATGATGACAATTATTTCCAATTCGGGTTTACTGTGATAAAGCAATCGAAGTTAGCACGCCACCTCAACACAAAACATCCAAATGAGAAAGATAAATTCCTGGAATTCTTGAGAGAAAATTGAAAGCTCTTCTACATCAATAAACTGCTATAGTACAAATGTCCAATCAAAATGAAAAAGCGTTGCTTGCTAGTTATCTATTTTACCGGCGGCTTTAGATATAGCAGAAATTATGTTTGGCAAACAAGAAGTAGAAAAGCTCAAAAGAATATTTCTCTCAGACAGTACCATTCAACGCAGGATAAGCGATATGACGACTGACGTTGGAGACCAAGTCATAGAAAAAATAAAAGAAAGTACTTTTGTGTCCTTGCAATTTGATGAATCTACGGCTATTGCGGGTTGTGCGTAGTTTGTCACTTTTGTGCGTTTTGAATCCAATGAAAAATTAATGGAAGAAATACTATTTTGCAAAACATTTTCCTCAAACACTACAGGTCAGTGCTTATATAACATATTCCTTGAAGCTACGCAAGATATGAATATCGATTGGGAAGAAAAATGCATTGCTATTCTAGGATGAATTGCTTTCTTCATCGCCATGCTATTGAGGCCAAAATCTTGCCACAGAAATACAGTCAAGTGTTAAATATTATTATAAAAATTGTAAATTCAATTGAAGGAAAAGCATTGCAGATACTATTGTTTCGGATCATTTGTGAAGACATGGGGGCACTCCATCAAAATTTACTTTACCATACAGAGGTTAGGTGGTTGTAGTATTGACCATCAGAGTTATGGAATTCCGAGCTGAACTTTCAATATATTCACAGCAGGCCAAGTCGGAATACTGTGAATTTATTTGTGACCCCGATTTTCTTTTGAAATTAGCTTTTCTTTCTGACGTATTTGAACATTTTAATATCTTGAATGAAAGTCAAGAGCGAAATGAAAATGTCATCTCTGCAAAAGACAAAATACATGGTTTCAAAAAAAAATTGACACAGTCATATATTGAAGGAGTCGGATGTGAGATGAACATTGAGGAGTATATCCTGTTATGAAAACGGTGTTAGATAATTTGCAAGAAGAATCATGTTATTTCTTTTTCGTGTAAGAGATATCGGAAAACATTGAGCAAAGGTGGATCTTGAATCCATTTTTGACTGCAGTTATAAATGAAGCGAATCTAACAACTAAGCTCAAAGAAAATCTGCTGGAGTTATCTGCCGATGGGATGTTATACTTAGAAATCTAGCCTGCCAATTTGGATAGCTTTTGGTTGAAAGGAAAAACAGAATACCCGGAAATAACAACTGAGGGCTTGAGGTGTTTGATTCCATTTACCACCTCGTATTTGTGCGAGTTGATATTTTCATCAGTTGCCCAAATAAAAAGCAAGCAAAGAAATCACTTAAATTTAGAAAATGACTTAATTCTCAATGTAGCGAACACGGAACCACGATGGGAAAATTAGATTCATGGAAAACAAGCGCAACCTTCTCATTAGGAGTGACAAGTAGACGTAAGCTTCAATTTTTTCTGATTTGTTTGTATTAATATATACAAATTTCACCAGTATATGGTTTCTGTTAACATTATCCTAATGAATCTATCTTTATGAACTTTTTCAATTTTTTTGAGGCAGTTTTTTTATCCCACACGTTGAAAAACGGTGTTTTAGGTCATTTGAGAAAATGAGTATGACATAACTGAGGCTAGATATCTTTCTCTGTATAACTATGTATGACTGAATAAACGAAGAATAAAAGTTCACGTCTATTTGTATACCTAAAGTTAATACGAATTAATTTTCGACGGGCGCCTGATATACGAAAATATGGCTCAAAATATTTTCAACTTTTCAGTTCAATGATCTTTAAGAGCGTGTTTTTTAATTTCTTTAAACTATATTTATTTCTCACTTTTTAGTCCGATTCATTGTCAATTTTTTTTTTGTTTTCAGTTCTAGTCACTAGTATT
Organism: Leptinotarsa texana; assembly: GCA_015342105.1. Lineage (NCBI taxonomy): Eukaryota > Metazoa > Arthropoda > Insecta > Coleoptera > Chrysomelidae > Leptinotarsa > Leptinotarsa texana. Next base: position 6,462 of record WOGN01000195.1, on the reverse strand, counting down.
ATAAATCTTTAATAGACAGCGCACGAATGTGAAATTCCTCTCAAACAATATAATAAAGTTTGAGGTCTCAAATTCTATAGTAATACTGAGATGCACAGAGGACGGACAGTAAAATTTTCATTGTTGAAATCCATATTCTGGATTGCTTTCAAATAATCCAATTAGATTTTGAAATGTATTTTTCGTTTCGATCAAAACTTTTTTGTACTGAATCACGGGTAATTGTAAATATTTAAATATTTCATCTGTAGTACAAACTTTCGCTCACACTTATAATTCTTAAAATATGTTTTTTATTTATATTTTCTCTTGAACAACTTATCAAGGAGGTTACGTATAGCGGCATCTACCCGCGAATAGCTCTAGCAATTGATAGTTACGTACAGCGCCGTCTGCCCGTGAATAGATCAAGAAATATCAATGAGTTCACGCACATCACCATCTGCCCGCGAATAAATGAAGCAATACTGCTGATAATTCTGACAGATCCCGAGCTTGTGAGTTACGAACAAACATACATACAAACAAACATACATACATACTCACACACATACATACAAGTGAAGCTAATAAAAAGCGTGTGAAAAAAAAACAAAATTAATAATAAAGACTTTGAGAAGGTGATAGCATTCTAACTATTATTTATTTGGAGTACCACAGTAGACTGCCCAAAATAATTCCAGATCTGTGAAAATATAGAATAGAAATTTAAATAATTGGTATATCACAATCTACAAGTTGAAATAGGTGTAAACGGTTTCGTAGTGTTCAGATTATCTAGCAAACAGTATGAAATGGAAAGTGGAAAAATTGAATGTTACAACATTTTTTTCGCGAATATAAGTAACCTGACTAGGTGGCGTCTTTGGGATCAGAAGTAGCTTCATCTTCCGAAGACGCCATCCAACTCACTACCTTCGAAAAAGCCTATCACAGATCAGCAAACTCATGACGTTCTTTTCACTCAAACGCAGTTTCCCAAACGGAAGCGCTTTTAAACAGTTAAGTACGAGGTGTACTGAGTTGAACCTCAAAATGATGGGCAGCTACAGTCCGTTGGGTATTTCTGATATGTACCGCTCTTGGTGGAATCTAATGAGGCAAGTCACTCGAACAACTCCAGTGAAAGTATTTATGAAAGAGTGACAAATCTCCAAATGTTCTTCGATGTTTCAGACTATCAAGGTTGCAAGTGATGTTCGTGTCTCCGAGCAGGCATGATGGCTCTTTTCTGGAAGGAATCCAACTGCTTCAGGATATGCTTAGGGGCGAAGCTACATACATGCAAACAATACTCCAAAGAAGGTCTGATCTGAGCTCCATGAAGCATAAAAAGTTACTGGGGTGTGTACATTTCTATGGTTTGGAACAGTTTTCTAAGATTTTAAGAAGCAGCTCTCGCGAAATGATTGTGCCAATTTCAACTCTCCAACAAACTTATTGGAGCAGAAAGCGGAATTGTCTGTCTTCACATTATTATATCCGGTTCGGAGACATTGATTTTTTTAAAGAAAATCGATGCCTGGGTTTTCGTGGTTGGCATTGGACTTAACCTGGTTACTTTCACCCCAATTCGCAATCACCTCTAGATCATCATTAAGATATGCAGCATATGCCGGTAGAGACTGTGGATCCACAGTCGGTGTGTGATGGAGTAACGAGACAAGTGTGCTGTCGTCAGCAAAGCGAAGTGATAACTTCTTACGGGAGGAAACCGCTTCATTACATAACACGTAACGGCGCCTTTTCTCCTCACTCCAACCCACAGTGCTAGCCGTATTTCGAATAGACGCATCTATCTCTTCTCTTGGCATGACTGAGTGTTCAGTGTGCGACAGACATATACTGTTGGCAGTATCACTTCTGTGGATTCACCCATATCAGTTACTCGATAGTACGAATTACAATTCTGATTCGGGTAAGAACTTGTCAATTACAATGTAAAATGTGTCGCGTTATTCCTTTAACAAATTCTGTGTTTCGTCTATGTTTTCATATGCTATCAAAAAAAAAACTTCCAAACAAAATAGTGTTCAATCTTTGCACTTGTCACGAATATAATATTCAATAATGAATATAGTAGGAATAACTCATGCACATTAGTTAATTTTTTTGCTGTTCCTCTTATAGTTTAATTGTCTATTATTGAATCTTCACAGAATATAATATATCAATGACACGAGTGACTCTTAATTCATCTAATAGAATGTCAATACGAAAAACAAGCTAATATGTCTGCCATGAGTTGCCCAGTAACAAATACTTGAGAAAATATGAGAAAACTATGTGCAAATAATTTATGTTCAGCTTTTCTTTCAATTGATATCTTGGCAAAGCGAAATGATAGTTTGCACATTCTTTATCGATGTTTAATGTTACTTTCATTTCATAAGTTATATTAGGAACGGAATACCATCCAAATGTCGGTGGGTGGGTCATTCTACATAAATAGAATGGGAACATCTGAACACAAGATTTTGAGAAGGATATTTTCTGATACATCGCTGTGATTGTTGTATTACAAGGAATCGTGAGTTGGGGAAATCTGAATAGGATATAACATTTCCACAATAAAAATAATAACAATGAATAATTCATACGTCTCATCTTGAGAGATAAAATAAAATTTATTCGAAGGGACAGAATGTTAAAATGATAGGATGAATGGTTTTCAGAAATTCATTCAATTGCGGTTCATGGTTTGAGATTGATAGTTTTGGAAGCAAGAGTTTGACGAGTCGAATAGATTGTTCGGAGTTTGGCATGAAGAGCCAATATTTTATTTGCACTAAATATACAAGATTCATGCTATTCTATTTTGAATGAATAACGTATTGTTTTTTTAAGCACAAACACAGAATTTAGGTGGATTTTGGAATACACTTTCCAGAACGGTATTCCATATTTCAAATGAGAGTCTACTATCAAATAATAAAGGAACTTACTGCAAAAGACTTGATGCTATAGAAGAGAATTATTTTCTTCACCTCCAAATTCATTAACGACTGACCAGGTTTCGTTTAATTTATTATTGAACTGGGCAAATATTTTTACGTGAAAGTTGCTTTCAGCAAATGAGAAAACTGTCCTATGAATTCTTTGGTATTGTTTATAATATGTTCGCGGGTGCTTTGCTGACGAAAGCACACTTGTTTTGTCATTCCATTTGGACTCCAGGACACCAGCTAAGGAGGTACATCTTCACTGGCAGCAGGAGGTTGCCTATTTGATGAGGATCCAGAAATGATTTCAAATTGGGGTGAAAGTAACCAGGTTCAATTCAATGCCACAAAAACCTAGGCAACGGTTTTTTCCAAGAATATAAATGTCTCCGAACCGGATATAATATTGTTAGGTCAGACAATTCCGCTTTATGCTTCGATAATTTTATTGGGGGTTAAAATGGACACCAATATGTCTTGGCACAATCATGTCACTGGAATTGCAAAGGCTGCTTCTCAAAAACTTGGAACAGCCACGTGCAACCTTGATAGCTTGGAACATCGAAAAAAGGTTGGAGATTTGTCTCTCTTCGATGGATACTTTCACGGAAGGTGTTCAAGTGACTTGGCATATTTGATTCTACCAAGAGCGGTATATATCAGAAATACGCGACGGAC
>WOGN01000194.1:0-29553 GCA_015342105.1 Leptinotarsa texana | reverse complement strand
TGCATTAGGGTCTCGGGTGCCTCGCGGCAGGCCCTGCACCTTGTGTCAGGAACCTCTATACCCATCACGCGACTGCGGTAGACTAAGGTGTTGAAGATACCATCCTGGCAAGCCATGATGAACCCCTCAGTTTCCGACTTATTATTATTATTATTATTATTATTACCTCCTTTTCAAAACAATCCTCATTGCAAAAATTTCAAATGAAACTAATAGTCTAGTGATACCCTATTTGAAAGGTTTTTAAATTTTGTTTTAAACCCTGTAACATACTTGACATTAAAATGACATACAAAATAAAACACTCTTTTTGAGTTATCGTTCAATTCAAAACTAAAAAGTTTGAAATTTACAAACTCAGCACTATTGGATAATACTAATGAGAATAACAGAGAACTAACTCAATTTTCCACAATGATTTTCAGATTTATCATATGACAACACATTAAAAAAAGTAAAATTATTGAACTCTATCATTGAGCATTACTTTTGAATTTGCTGTTTTACAAACATACTAAGCTAAATATATTATACTTTCTGCCAAACATATCTATTGAATTATGTGGTAATTCGTGAACTTATTCTCAAAAATGGGTTGAAAATGTTGAATCGCAGTTTCCATTCAAGAAACTACAATCATACTCTTTACTCTCCTTGAGAAACTTCTCCAAGTCAACATATGGGATCCTGATCCATACGATATTGAAAATTTGTCTTTATTTTTTGAATGAATTTGCTCAAATTGTTATTGGTTTTAGAAAGTAAGTTAAAGTACTTCTTTTTCAAAATGGTGTGATATTTTGATGAGTTCAACAAAGTTGGTCAATATTCCATGAATCCTATTCTCATTTCTTCGGAAAAAATGAAAATTTCACAAATTATGTAGGCATACTTGGACACTGACTGTAAATCAAATTATCAGGCAGAGAAGTATTAGCCAGAGGAGTAGTTGTTTTCTGATAGGTGTTAGTCCATTAACCTACTGTGTAGATAATTTGAGACTGGCTTGAACGAATGTTCTTTTAGATGATTTAAAAATGGAATCAATTATATCCGCACATCATAGTTATTTTTTGACACCAGACTCTATTAATTTCTATCAGAGACTAAGTCTTCAAGCATGCTATTGAACACTGCTACGTTATGCTGCTATATAAATGTGTCGAGAAAATATGAATAACAATCTTCGTGTATGACAGTTTTATTTATGCATGTGTGGTATTGTGTACGTTATGTGGTTAACTTTCTAATATAACATGTATAATATGTGTTATTGTCTGCGGTGGTGTATATAGTGTGTAACAACGAAAACTTAACACAGCCGTTTTTGAATATAAAAAGTAAGATTTAAAAAAAGCTCGGACATGTCGATTTCTAATTAAAGAGGACACATTTCAGACTAATCAGATTTTTTGTAGTACGCACCCCCTCGGAGGGGTTCGTCCGACTACCCTCATTTAGATAGGGAAAGTAGGTCGAGTGGCACCTTGTTTTAAAGGTCTATCGAATACCTTCACAACTCTGTTGAAAGAACATTTTTGTAAAGATTAGTTTTCGAGATAATTTGAAGAGTTAAAATTGCCATGTTAATATACATTAGACAGACCACTCGGTAACTTGTATGCCTAAATGAAAAAATGTTCGAGCAGTTCTTCTTATCAGTTTTTTGTTAAATAAAATCCTTCTTTTAAAATCAACCAATCTTCTTCCAGTTTTCATTAGTACATCGTTCGATTGTTTTGTTTGAATAGGTCGTGTATTGTTATTTGTTTAAAAATGCCTTACACTACTGCTGAAAGGGTATCAGTTATTGCTTTATTTTTCAGCAACGACCAAAATGCTAATAGAACATCAATTCTATTTAACGGGCAAAACCCTGGTAAACACCCCTCCGAGGGGGTGTGTACTTCAAAAAATCTGATTAGTCTGAAAGGTGTCCACCTTTAATTAGAAGACGACGTGTCCGAACTTTTTTAAAAAATCTTACTTTTTATATTCAAAAACGACTCTGTTAAGTTTTCGTTGTTACACACTGTATACACTTTCAGTGATTTCTACCCAGTCTGTCATATCATTTTTTCATATACTCGCTCATAGAACTCTTCAAAATGTTTTCAAGTTTTGACAATTTTCTCACAATGAAGTAATAACATCAATTTATTCGAAAACTTGAAATTCATACTTATTTTTTTAGAGCACTTTAACGACTATTTCATTGAAAAGTTTTTTATGAAAATGAAATCATGAAGTCTAGTAGTTTTTACCACTTTGGACAATCAATATTTCTCAATTCAAATGCAACTTTCAGCAGCAAAACTTGCCTGAAACTTTTTTATCACAATATTTTCAGCTCATTCCATAAATTTCATACCTATGTTTGATTTTTGTCAGTTTAAAAAAAACCTTCATTTTTATTTTCTCAAATATTAAATTCAAACCTTCATGTATATTGATTCATATGTAAAGAAAGTCCAAATCTCCATTTATATGAAAACATTTCTCACAAATATCAATGTCAATATGGAAATTGCTCCCCTATGAATTATTTTTAGAAATCAATAATTCATTAGTTTGAGTATGACAAAATTGATTAAAATGAACCAAAATCTGTTCAAGTGTTAAGACAGGCAGGACAGGGAAATGCAATAAAAGTTTTCTATTGAATATACTGATACTAGTTCTGGTCACAATAATAACGCAATAACCTATAAGGCTGCAGAGACTTGCGCAAAGTGAATACGTCAGAAAACTTAGAAAAAAAACAAAAAGGAAAAAAATTAAGAAATATCAATGAGTCCATTTTGGAAAAATACGTTTATAACGGTCGGTAGCCCGTCGCTTCGACGTGGGTGCTTTGTTCACCCACTCAAATTGACCGACGTGTTGGTTGGTGGTTCAAGCCCCAGACTGAACGATCGATTTTTACTCGCTATCGTCCAACCCGTGATAGGAATCACACGTTGAAAGTTAAGATCTCGTTAGTCCTTAGCTCGCATAAGTTTCAACTTCTGGGGAGTTGTGTTTCGTAGGGGTGCGACAGCTAGTTAACGGAAAAACAGATTTTAAATGGTACAAGAAAAGAAATCTGTTGATGAAAATGATTATATGAATATGCTAAATCACATTTCATTATTTTTTATTTTTGGAATTATCTATAAAAGTTTAAATTCATTCGAAATATTCGGAACAGCTTTGCCATTGTTGACTTCAAGACGGGTCCTCACTCACATGTTTCTGCGATGTAAACAAACATGTGGACTCGAAGTAGCTTTCATGATATCGATCTGAGATCTTAGATATCGATCTAATTGACTACCAGAAACTTCGCTGCTTAATAATTCTTCTTGTGAATGGAAGATAATGGGAAAATAATAATGTGAACTGATGCAAACACAATCTTCTTTCCGCATTGGGTTCAGGCTGCAAACGAATTTATAAGTGGATTGTGTGGAGATTTTACCTAAGAAGGTCGATAATGGAGACTGGAGGTGCCATATTAGAACATTAAAAATTTGTAAGATCAAAGGAGATCCAAGAAGTGAATAGAATTGAACTTTTTCAGTGATACTATTTAGTTGCAAGAAGTTTTTCGTTTTGTTAGTTGAATAAACTGTAGAAACTGTTGAAGTTCGCTTTAGTCAGCATCAGATTTTTTTTCAGCTTGTAAGATGATTGAATGTTACATCACTGAAAAGTCTTACCGACTATCACTTCCAAAACCATTCAACTTATTGAAAAAATTACATTTATAGTACATTAGTAGTTGGATACTTTATAATTTTTATGTACGAATGGATACTGAAATGGGGATATGTTTGTTAATGTTATATTGAGTGTTTCGTATCTTCATCATCCAAAAAGTGTTACCTTATATGAAGTTTTGATGAAGATGAATCAAGTGTTAAAAGTATTAAACATATTGAGATGAATAAATTCAGTGGAAAATTATCTGAAAAATGCTGAGAAGAAATGAACAATGAATATGATTTGTGGAAGTACCAAATAAAAGCAAATTCAGTAAGATATGTAAGGGAATTGGCCTATACTTCATGAAAATCCATAGCAGTATGAACACGCCTATCGTATGGTGAAACACGTGTTGCGGTTTTGTAAACTGTTCAGTGAAAAATATTATTTGAATATGAAAAGAGTATGGGAAAGAGATATGGCCAATTCCCTCATCCTACAAGCTATGAGCAGTTAAAAAATCTAGAAGTAATACCAATATCCTCTCAAACCAGAGTTGAATATGTCTATTAGCTGTTGTCTAGAAAAGACAAACTGAATGATTGACACGGAATAGTAGAAGTTGTATAATAGAAGTTCAAAATAGAAGTTTTATAAGTGAGGGCGACTTGAATGTGTTGAAAAATGTCTCAAAAGTCTTGTCCAGGGAAAATATTATTGCTCTATGTTCGGTAGGAAAAAAACGAAATATCAACCTTCCACTGATATTCTATTATCCACATGGCTTATGATGTTTGGGTCTCTAGGCAGATGAATCAGTTGAAAATTAATGCAATCAGAGTTAATGGAATTTTTTTCAAGGTAAAAGAACCAGTTTTCAAATTTCACTTCGATATTTTAAAAAATCGATATTGCTTTTAAGGTTTGTTGTGCTTAATGAGACAAATGAATATTTTTGTGTTGAATTCAGCAGTTTCAGTGCTCCTTATGAAATCCCAATTTGAGATTTCATATGGTTAGATGCCTGACAAATAAATCAACATAGTAAGCAAATTAGTTTTTCCTGATAATGTCACATTGAGTTGTCCAGTTACTTTCTTAGAGAAAATCATAGCAGCATCTATATTGAAAGGATATGACCCCGATTGAACCGATTGTAGAGCTACAAAAACTTGCTATATTTGGACAAATGTACGCATACGCTCGATATGACAAAATCTATGAAACATTGACTATTAAAAGTAAATGAAGGTATTTTCATTCTATAGCATTGCAAAAGCGTTTCTTCAGATTCTTCCTTGGCATTTCCTTTATAATTCATTCATGTATATTCCTCGAATTTTCCCTGATTGTTGAGTCATCTGATTTCCAATTTAGAGATACGGCAATTCTACACCAGTCTCGATATCATCCTTGGGTTCGCAAATGATCATACTTTTGTAATCGATGTCAAAAAGTCGAAAAATTGAACAAAAAATTTTCTTCGTTAACAGTTGGTTATCTCGTCATCTAGAAACATGTTCATAGTATTTTCCTTTTCAACTTCCAAATTAGATGACGATAGAGAAGTGTTTCAAAACAAGATGTTTGCACTAAATATCCTCACAGTGTGATAAGAATTTTATATGTATGGACAAATATTACAGTGTATCACGTGTTACACTATTATTGTGTTACTAGATAAAACAAATCTCAAAATCTAGCGAACATATTTATTAGAAGTCGACTCAAGTCTACTTAACAGCGATTCTTCTTCAAAGATAAAGAGCTTTTTTTCATTTTCGGTTCATGCACGTTGCATGTTTCTTCAAAAGGTGAAAGACTTTTTCCAAAAGACATTGATGCTTCTGAATATTTGAAAGTTATTGAGCAGTGTCGAAATTAATTCTGAATTACATTGCAACTGTTAAAAATTCATAGTCAATTTTTCAATCCATAATCTCATATATTATTATCCTAATGGTAACATAAACTCTATAACAACTTCGTTCATGTCAAAAATTCTACTAACTCCTACTAATTGTTCAACAACTCTAAAAAGACTTGTCCGCCGGGAAGTCCGCAATCCAGACGTTATTAAATTAGTGAAAGATTAATCAAATACTGACAACCGACCGGCGATTTTGTATAATCTAGTTATCTTGTTATAGAAAGTTCTGTCTCCAAGGAAGAGGTGTCAATATAAATGGGAATGAAGTCGATTTTGTTGATAGGGGCAACAAGCTTAATAACTATTACAATGTGATCTTGAATGGAGTATATATGTCAGGTATATAACTAATATATGAAATCAACTTCCAAATCATGGAATTATATGTTTTTATATACACGAAAGTAAACAACAAACCGAAATCTAACTTATTTACTAGCAAATTGAAGACCTGAATTTGTATATGTCGATGACATTAAAGCCATTGGACCATAATTTTATATTTGATAAGTTATTTTTCTGTATGCGCCGACCTCAAAAAAATTGTAGACCCCAGAATGTTTCCTCTCTGATTTTGATGGTTAATTCCGTGTACAAATACTATTCCATCATTTTGAGTTAATTTCTTTTTGAAGTCGATTTTTTATTACGTAATTTTTCGACAATTTTGATTTATTCCTTGCCATTGATCAATATTTTGAGATATTTTCCCTTTGATACTACTTCCGTAGACTGTGTCTATAAGCACACTATCACCTATACATTTTTTTTATTTGTTTTGGAATAATAATGAATTATATGTCAAAATATTGCTCTGTTAGTGATATTACTTACCTACGTGACCTCCTTTTTATAAGACGGTAAAAACAAAACATATCCACACAAAATTGTGAACTTTTTGTATAAGTGATACGGTTTGCATTTGTTCAAAATCATATATTTCAAATGTCCATTAAGGAAAAGAGTAATTGCCGAAAATTTGAATGCTCAATTATTTATTAATTTTTCGTACTCTATTCATATTATTCGAATATAAAATGATTTAAGTAGTATTATGGATGAGGGAATATCAGTTAGAACAACAGATTTTTAGATTACAGTGAAATAGAGATGTGGTTATTTAGATTTTACGTAAGAAATGGGCCTGATTTCTGTAAATGTTATGAGATATTATTTGACTCAGCCAGACGTATTGGTCAAATACACATTGTTACCAGTCTTGTTTACAAATTTTTGCAACCTTTCAATTTTTGCAAACTCTTTACAATGTTGTATCAAATATTATAACTTTAAGGCCAACTTTTGTACTACCCATTATTTCCAGAAGTATGCCTATATGTAGAAATACGAAGACAATATTGTTTTTCCATAACTTCATGACCGTAAAAGATTAAATATCCCCGTTAATACCAAGTACACAGCACATGGCGGATGTGATAATGAGTTTTTTTGAAATAGGTGAGCAATGTTTACCTTAGATAAGAACCCATGTACCGAGCATAAGTGATAAGATAAAAATAATAACCGCCAGACTGGCCACGTATATTATTTATTACACTAACTTTAATTTATTCGTTGTAACCTAAATAACTTGTAGTAACAATTTCCGTACCAGATATTCGAAACAAAAGCTTTGGGTCGACTAGTTTGTTTTTCATCGATGTTCATATTTATTTAAAAGCACGGAACATTATAGTTCAAGAATGAATTGGTAAATTGGTAAACATTTCGTTACCAAATGAATAAGTAACATGAAAAAACGTATACGTTAAAATGAAATTTTAATTGAACTCGATCTCTATTTCTACAATATTTTCTTTTCGAATTCACATTGAACGTTTGTATGAACGTAGGATGCTTGGGAATATTGGGAATTACATTTTTTATAATAAATTCTTTTAATTTTGGTACTTAATCTATTTCACTGGTCACATTGAATTTTTACAAAAATTGTTGCTCTCGAAGGACAACATATTGGTTCATCTTACTGGAGACAAGACAAAATAATCCTCTGTTGATAAGAGAGAACAAGAGAAAGCTGGAGAACGGTAATGAAAATTTTCTTTATTCTGTATCTGGGTGACTGAAATAGACACTAATGATACCAAAACAATAAGACTTCGTATGGACAAAAATTCATATTCGCATCAATGAAGATGAATTGAAAAGTATGCTTATGAACAGAATTCTTGTCTCTTTATTTTGGGAGAATAACCAAGTCGTCCGAATAGTTTCAGCAGCAAGTTTTCGATATACAAAGTGTATCACAATGTATCAGAAGAAGGAGTGAAATAATGAAAAAATGTTTCATAAAAATACTCAAAAATACTTTCAGAGGCTAAACATCAAGCAGTTCCATTGGACAATAATTCGACAATTTTTTTCATTTAATACTGTTTGAAATGAAATCGCAAACAATTTTCTCTTCAATTTTTCAGATGGAATACTCAATAATTTATTCAAAATGTGATTTTTCAAACATATAGGGTTGTTAGGGTAAATACCTAGCGGTTCCAAAGTAATAACAGAAATAGTTTTATAAAATATGCTATTTCCAGCAATGAACTTCACCAAAAAAACTCTCAAAATTAAATTTTATAGTAAAATGAATTTTACACATATCAATAAATCTTTTTCTTGACCCTCTTTCGCAAGTGTAGTTTATCCTTTACACTCTGCTGTATCGTACTGAAGAAGGCTAATTAGACAGAAACACGAGTCTGTGGTTTGCCACTTTCATATGAGTGCTAGTCCAATAAAGCCTTTCCTTTCAAAGTCGGTCTGTACTGTACTGATGATGCATAATAAGCTAAAACCGCTGTGTACCGGTGGCTCTGAAATTTAAATTAAATTGAGAATTTCATAAACTACAACTCACGATTTGATCTCCACACAAACTTTGTGGAGATCAAATCGTGAGCTGCAGTTTTTGAAATTACTATAAATCTTCATCAAGTAACGGACGAATTAATCAGAAAAAAAATTGAAATAAATTGAGAGTGATGAGAATAGTATTAATCTATTTGTCTTTTCATTTTCATGAAATTACACGTGCACACACACATTACGATCATTCTCAATTCAATTTCAATTTAAAGGCCACCTGTAGACAGCTGTTTCAGCCTATTGTGTATCGTCAGTACAGTCCGCGCCGACTTCGAAAGGAAAGGATGGTGTAAATAAAAGGTGTTTATTGGGATTTAAGCCAAAATAACGGAACATGCAAGTAAATATTAGCCATTCTATATTATAAAGAACAATTTTTGTATTACCAAGCCCTAGAACTTTTAGAGCAGAACTGGAAACACTACTTTTTTGAGTTAAAAACTATTTTTATCCCGAAAATATTTTATCAAGAGAGCGTTTAAGTATTATATATGTAGGTGAAAAAAGTAATAAAGTTCATTCTTGGTATTCAATTAGTTTTCACCCCCATACAAATCAAAAAAGCCTTTTAAAATAAATGTACTATGTAGTATCATTATGTAGTATAAGTATCATTAATGTTTCCTGATTAAAATTCGTTGTAATGTTTAATTTTCGTCTGTTTGATTTTCGAGAAATGTTGATGGATAGTTTTCTATTTTATTTTCATTATAAATGAAGGTTCTACGGTCTCACAGATCGTGAGATTTATCCTTTCTCAAATAACTTTCCAGTCACATCAATTTCAATTGGCTTTCATTGAGTCAATAAAATTTAGAATACTGATTTCATTCCTTTCGAAGTTTTTTTAATCACATACAATAACATTAAATTTCATAAGACATGTTTATGGTGAGATATGATATCACTGTCAGCATTTATATCCACAATAATAATCATTTTCCATAACGTTATACAGAGTGTTCAGCTGGAAAAATTTCCGATACCACTAGTATATTAATGGGAAATTTTCAACCCTTTCTTTGATCGAATAGATATATCTCAAATAATATTCAATCATTACCTTCAATTCTATTCGAGCTAATGGAAAACTAACAATGGGAAATAAACATCAAATTCTATCAGCGGTAGGTTAGCTATTGTGAAGAATGGACATTTCTGCACTACAGGTTATAGATCTATTATATTGACCATTGTCCGGGGAACAAGTGTTGAATGAATGAATGAATGAAGTGACCCTTTTCCTTTCGGACCGTTGCTTGATATAGAGCATGCAGGTAAGGTAGCGTGGGAGAATTTGAGACCAACACTTCATACTTACCTCTTCGCGGATTATACCGTTACCTAGAGGTCAGAATATTTCATCAATGAATCGTTAATACTCGAATCCATCATCCATAAGTGGTTGGTTGACAGCAAATCAATGTTTGGAGAATAATTGAAAAACGCAATAATCACTTCCTGAAGTACTTTGTTCATTGTTCTTTGAAAATCAAAGGTAGAATAAGTTAATTCGCCCTGCGATCGAATAATTTCCACCCTGGTTGTCCCTAGAATCAATAATTTTTACAAAAACGAATATTACCTTTCCAACGTTTCGAATTAAATTATTCTTCAGAGCCCTGACACAATAAGTTTGATACATATGATTTCATTACTCTAAAAAATAATATTTTTTGAACTTTTTGAATAAAGAAAATTTTAATCTGTGGAAAATGAAAAACTTCAAGGAAAAACAATAGATATACGTTTCGAATTAATTTTTGACAATGTTCAAAGACTGAAATGGAGTATTCACGTTGTTACTGTCTTTAATTATGAATCACCTATATGTAATGCTAAACATCCAGGCCAGTCTCAACACCCTGTAAGTTAATGGACTGACACCTATAAGAAAACAACCACTTCCCTGGCTAATACCACAAAAGGCGTTGGTTTATATCCGACAGGTGTCAGCATAATGCAGGATTAACTTCGGTGAAGAATCTGAAGTTAATCCTGCATTATGCTCTTGGCGATACAATTGCCGCGATATATTTTCAATTATTGAAACACACTTCTTGCAGACCGGTTTTGGGCTGTTTGGCCACTCGTCAATGCAAGGTAGTGTCTATCATTAACATAAAGTCGATGATTTCCGATAATTGAAAATCGAATTCCTTCAGAGTGTCATTCCTCGAACTAGGCTGAAGTGGACAACACACAACAGATTTGTCATCTCCCCATCTGCTTGTGAACGAGGTAACCAACCGCATATCCGAAATTTGCCCAATTCCTCGTATAAGGAAAAAGACTCAAAACTCCCTTAAGGGAGTTGAGACTGGCCTGGAAAATTGTTCTTTTAGATTTTATTTACAGCCAGTCTTCAAGTATGCCCACTAACTATATGTGATATTTAATACTACGAAGGGTGTCCCAAAGGCAAAGTTCCAAACAAAAGAAGATGAGAGAGAATGTCATGTCCAGTCAAAGTAACTATATCTAGTGCGAATCTGCAATTATGCAGTTATGCATGTAATTCATACTCATGAAAAGACCACATATTTTTATTGGGGTTCAGTAATTTCAATTATTTCATATGAATATCTTATCACTCCGCCATCAATTTCTAAGATTTGGTGACTTTCACAAGATATCTATAAATCATAGTCTAAAAATAAATCCTTGTACATTGGTTGCTTTGATATCTAGTGAAGATAATAAATCAGATTTTTTTGATAATGTTGCCTCTGAAATAGTAGATACAGTTAGTTGCTTATATATATTTCAAAAAAAATTTCGAATCACATAAAATTTTCCAAGACGCATTTTTTTCAAAATAATCCAAAGGAATGTTTTATGATTCATTTGTTTGTCCTTACTTCAATCACGGAGATGGTGTTTACAGACCTTGAGAGTCGAAATAAATAACTTCAAGTATTTATAAGGTATTTATGCGAAAAGTTTAACAAATGTCCAATTTCAAATAAATTTGAAGAATTGAAATGTCTGATAATGCACTGCTGTCATTTGATCTCTTGTTTTCATTCCAAATGATTCTTAAATTTTTTATTTCTCTACAATATGGGAATCTACATTCATAAATCGTCCTAAGTTGGGTGACTGATTCGTGTAATCGTCGAAATTGTTGATTTTATTCAAATCTGAAAAAAATTACAATTTAATCAAGGCAGATTACCAAAGTTATCCAAGAATGTTTATAGAAATAAACTTAACACATCACTGAAGCTATAAAGCTTGTGCATGATGGTTCATAAACAACACAATGCATCGCTATTTTGATAATAAAAATTCATTAAGGTGTGAAGTGATATAAAACAAAAGTTACAATATAGTTACCAACTAAAATATTGATAATGAAAGTATACTATAAGACTTGACGGAATGAGTTAATGGTCATGAACTGGTAAAGCGTCAGAGTTTAGTAGGTGATGATAATATGTTGATTGATTCGTGAGAATCATATTGCATTTCAAAAAACGTCAAAATGACTGTTAGAAATATTTTCAAGGGTCATTTTCAACAATTCTTATGGAAGTGAAGAAGACAGATAGGTTGTTCCCGTAATGCAATCGATATGAATTGTACTTTCATTTAAAATTCATTCATTTCACTTCATTAACAAAATATAAAAGCAAAATGTTCAATAAGAAGAGTTACTGACAAATTGGAAAAGTCCCTCAACCCAGGTTTGTGTTTAATAAACCCTACAAAATACAAATACAACAGAACACAGAGTCAGATGCTACAAATGCAATACTCATATATACAGACGGCTCAAAAACCAAAGACGGCCCAGGATGTGAACTCCAGATCACTAAGCCTAAGGCTTAAGTGGGAAATGGGGAAAAATACCAGCGTGGTTCAAACAGAACTGGCTGGTACAGAACTGGCAAAAGAAACAACCAGGAAGGGAATTTCTGGCAAAAACATAACAAGCTGCACTGATGGCAGACAAGCCCTATTAGCCTTGAATAGACAACGTGTTACCTCAGGGCTAGCTAGTACTAGAGTGTCACCAAGATTTAGCCAAAGTCTCGGTAGATAATAACATTTTCCTGAGGTGGATTAAAGGGTACGACAGGAGTACAGGTAATCGCATTGCCAATTCTTTAGCCAAGGCAGCGGCTGGACTAAGAATTTTAGGACAATTGCGGAACTACCCAAACGTTACACTCATGCTCAATCTCTTAAGAGATGGGATGAAATTATAGGATGAAATCTTGCCAGGATCACCCTGGTCGACCCTGGGAAGCTGGCGCCGAAGAAATATCTGGCGATGACCTGGAGAAATATATGCCTAACAGTAGGATTTCTGACTGGCCACTGTAAACTGAAGAAACACCTCCAAAATACTCGTATGGGACTAGTGGAGAAACCTCTATGCAGGATGTGTGAACAGGAAGATGAAACTGTCAGCCATATCCTATGCGAGCGTCCGGAGTTATCGTCAATAAGAGACTGTGTATTCGCCGAGTCTTGGCCTACACCGGCTGATATAAATGAGATGTCTCCTAGTAACTTGTCCGCCTTTCTGGAAAGGACAGGATCGACGATGACCTAGTAGGTCAACTCCTCGGGAGCATGTACAATGGGTCACATGTGGCCTAATTGCCTACACTCACCCTCCCTACCCTATAGATACAGATACAGATACAGAAGTCCCTCTCTGAACTTTATTTAAATAGAGTGATACTCTTGGAAAACGAGTAATTTTATTCATTTTTTATTTATTGAGTTGAGTATACCGCTACAAATGATACCTATTTGTACCATCAGTTTTTATTAAATACATCTTGCGTAATATACGTGAACCAGTGGCTTGAGGTTTTGGAATTGATTAAAATATTTGATCATGCAATACTCCTAAGTTAAAAAAAAACTGTTTTTCTATCAACCAGTATTGCACCCCTATGAATGAGAACCATAAGAAGTCGAAACTTGTGCGAGCTAAGGATTAACGAGTTTTCACCTTTTAACGTGTGGGCGATAGCAAGTGAAAATCGATCGTTCAAACTAGGGCTTGAACCACCGACCAACACGGCAGTCAATTCGAATGAGTGAACAAAGCACCCACGTCGAACCGCCTGGTTACCGACCGACCTGGCTATGGAATAGAAAGCAAAGAAAAAATCTTGACTCTATTCAGATATATTACTTCCTATTAATCCATTTAGTACATGTTTCTGTTGTCTCAATATATAGATGTAAGTATTATATTTGCCCCTTTGTCATAAATATGAATATTATTAATTCAGAGTATCTCAGAGTATCTTGTTTATCAGATGCTAATAAAGATTGCGTAATTATTATTAGTACAACGATGTCAATGACAATGATTTTCTTGAAGTTTATTTTCAACGATAAAAACTCTCAATCTTCCTGAATATGATCTCAAAAATGAAGCTGATTCAGATATGACACTTGATCCACCAAACCGAGAACTTTGTACATTATTTTTAGGTTTACATTTCATCAACAAATCACATGTTAACTAATCACATAGGCGGTATCCATAAATCATTGTTTCTACAGCCAACGCAATAACTCTGTTATCTCTCAGGTAAATCGTTTGTTTTGGTGAAAATACTGATAACGAGAATATTTTCACCCAATTTCGTCATGTTTATGGTGGCTACAAAGTCTTTCGTTTACTTAGATTAATAAAATTATGAGGTATTCATTTGATATTCACCTTTTTATGAGTCCTTCTTATTTCATATAATATATACGCAACACCTTATTTTAGGCACTGAAAATACAGCATTCGATGTAGATTGACAAATAAGATTTTTAAACTATTTTGGAATTCACGTCAAATCCAAATCAGGTACTTTTATTTGTGCCCGATAAAGAAAACAATTTTTTTAAAATGGGACAAAAAAAATGTTGTACTGTTATATTGTTTCCAATCTGATACTATTATATTATTAAAATTATTTGTTTTTTCAATACAACTGATGAATCAATTACGGAAATTAAGAATATATTGTTTAAATTTTACTCGTCACACGAAGCTCAAATCCCAACTTTTACATTCCTCAAATACATCTTATTACAACAAGAGTGAAATTAAATTTAATGTGCTGGTGGCAAAGTTGATCGTAAGGCATTAGCACATGTGAAATTTATTATATCAACCCCCAATATAAGGAAATATCAATAAACTCTTAAATAGTTTACGTAGTCTTCACTTTTGATGATTTACTAAAGCGTTTCATTTTCAGTCATTATTAAGATAATATTCTTGTTGACTGCGACTTGGTTCGCGTGAACTTCAGTGTGTTTTTTCAGACTTTATAACGTGATTTTCCAGATTTTATAACAACAAAATGTTCTCTAAAAATGTACCCATCCAATCTTTGTTTTGGCTCTATCGCGTTAATGAAGTCTTTCGATAATAGTTTTTTCCAATCTCTTTCGGTACAACCAATGATCACTTACACTTTTATTATATCTGTTAAAAATTCTGGTAAAATATGTTTTTTGATTAACCAGTTGTCGCCCCCTACGAACGACAACTCGCAAAAGTCGAAACTTGTGTGAGCTAAGGATTAACGATTTCTTACCTTTAACGTGTGATCCCTAACACGTGTGATTCCTATATGTAGGTATTCATTTCCAGCATCCAACTAATACCAAAATATAAAATAAAGTCATAAATTAAAATAGTTTTAACTTGCTTGGATTTTACAGGTGAAGTCAACCAACCATCAGATACTTTACAGATTTGAGCAGCATTTTGATACTCAGTAGCAGAACCTCAATTTGAATATGCTAAAAATCACTTTATTCTACACCAAAACTGAATATTGTTTCACAAACTATAAATATAGTTTAGCAAACTTTCAACCAAATCAACTGAACAGTATTTGTACAGATTTTTTTCCAACAAATATATGACATTCATCCATAAATTAACATAACTTTTTCGAAAATGAATCGATTTAAAGGAATGGAATACTCATTAGTGAGCTTATCATAGCACTCCAATAAACACCGCACTGACATCGGTGACGCTGTTTTTGAGATTAGAGAGCACAAACGCACAGACAGACAGACAGCGATCATTTACATTGTCATAATATGTGTGTAATATTCATCAACTTTTCGCTTAGATACTAGAGAATGTTAAAGAAAATGCATTTCCGATGTAGGTAGGTGTATTATTTTTTCGAACAGGGAGTTTTCCAACTCCTTTGAACCGGTGATATGGAAGCTTCATATACTGCTGAGTATTTCGTAGAAATCGATATTAGTAATACGAAATCGATGGTGCATGAATGAGGGAACATGAAATTTAAAATTTCCATGAGGGATCATGAAGGTAACTCTCTAATGATGTTCATTTATTTGGACAATTATATTTGCGTAAAGAAGTGTTCTTGTTTCTATTCTGTTTCACAATTACTTTTCATCCACTACCGACGTCTTTTGAACAAGAGATTTTAGATGATTCGAAATAAACAATACGAAAGGTAAATCCTCATCAAATCAATAAGCTTTCTGAAAAATTATATGAAAAAATTATTTCTCATTGAAATTTCTAGAATCTTATGTTTTCTCTACTCGCCTTTGAACCACTAATTTTGTATTGATAACATTAATTTCCATAAAATTATCCATATGACCTTCAACGAAAATATTTATTTCTTCATGTTCAATAATTTTTCCAATATCATCTTAAAAAAATGTACATATGTAACGAAATTGGCCGGTACTTGATGAACATCAATAACGAATTCAAGAAACACTTTTGATTTTCATTACATAATTTTACTTCAAATTGGAAGGGGTATATATTTAGGAGAGGTAAATTTTTTGGGAAAAACAGGTTTTGACTTTCTCCATCTTGTTACAACAACATGTGGTAATCTTCCAAGGAAAGTATCAATCGATTGCAGATTATTGTAATTGTAACTAGAAGAAAAAGCCTTCTCGCAGTAGCTACTATTATATACAAATTGAATTACACGAAAAAAAAAATGATACTTTCAAAACAAATACTTTTATATAAACACTGAATATAAAAAAAAACTTTTTTTCTATTCAGTCTGTATTTCAAAGATTCATAAAGGAATTAAATCAGATCTCATTCACAGGATTCCTACACAATATGATAAATGAAAGAGGTAAAATTTCACTTACATGTAACACTGTCACTTGCCTTATCAGCTCTTCAGTACCAATCTGGTTGATAATATGTCTTTGTTTCATGTATGTGAAATTTTACCTCTTTCATTTACTATATTGTGTAGGAACACTGTGAATGATATCTGATTCAATTCCGTAACGAATGTTCTGAATACAAACCGGATGGAGAAATGTAATTTTTTTGTATTCATATGAAAGTATTCGTTAAGAAAGTACTCGTTACGAAAGTATTTTTTTGTGTAATTCAATGTTTATATGAAAGTAGCTCTAGTAGGGCTTTTTCTTCCAATTTGTGTGCGAAATTTACTTCTTTGCATGATTTAACTATTTTTGTGTAGAATTACATTTTTGAAATAGATTGCTTCTTTTCTTTCTTTGGAAGATTTCCACATAATTAGGTATCAAGATGGATAAGTAGAAAGCGAAAACCCATAATTTAATTGAAATGAAACACGTGTTTTGCTATACAATAACTTCGTGTTTATATTATAGAGTGTACTATGTATACTATAGAGTATAGAGTACTGGAGTATACTCTAGACTCTAGAGTCTACTATTCTACTACTATATATACTCTAGACTCTAGAGTCTACTATTGAGTATATAGTACTATAGAGTGTAGAGTACTATAAAATATAGAGTACTATAGAGTATAGAGTACTATAGAGTATAAGAAGAAGCTATTGTGTAGCGAAACACGTGTTGTGAAACTATGTACATAAAAAATGTACATTTCCAATCCAAAACTAAGGAGTTCTGTATTTTTTCATAACATATAGGTAACAAAGAAACACCAAAATAAATGACTGCTAAGAAAGACTCGATATATTTTTATATACAAATTACGAATATATTATCAACCAGGATGTATTAATTAATTATTTTGGATAGGAATTAAGTGATGTATGCATCTTTATTTCAATCAGCATGTGTATGCATACTCTTTCTCACAGTGTGTCACCGTATACAACTTTCAGAATTCATTGAAATGGCTCATCATTTTTCATCAAGGATAGAAAAGTATTGGAGCAAAAACATTTGCCATTGTGTTGACAAAGGGTTGAGCGGTCAACTCCAAGATTCCCACACAGCACCCACATCTGCTCACAGGTCACTGCGATTCACTTTATGAAATTAAAGAATGTTATCTGGACATCAACACTGGTCCCGGCCATGGAGGACGAAAGGGATAAGAATCTTTTGATTTACGTTTCTTTTTATGATTTCACAAAAACGTTCAGCTGAATGTCAGATAATTTTTCTGTTTTTATTCGTGGCCTCTGTTGAACAAATAACGAATAATCAACCCAATAAAAACTTTGTAATCCAGTTGCATCTGAATTTTCTTGGTACATTGATATATAATCTTATTGACATTAAATTTTAAAGAAACAGCAGCAGAAATAATATGTTACGTATTTTGAAGTAGCACAAAACGTACTAATATGTCTATAATAGATGAGATATATCGTGAACTCTAAGGAAAACCCATTTTGCTGAGGTATGAAAGTAAAATTTTTGTACAGAGTGGGCCAAATTGGACACTTTTAAAAGGAAACTCCTGTTCTCAAACTAGATAGATGAAAACTATGGCTGTGTCTGAAGATCATGTGTTATGACAAACTTAATGGTGAAAACCGCATATCGATATATATTATCGTTTCTGTAACTTTTTTCCTGTCAAAAATTTCTTGTTTCTATGAAAACATTTCTACTTTTAGGTTTTATCCTGTAGACTTTGAAACGCACCCTTTGATCAAGAAAATCTGTAAACGCCATCTTGTACTACTTCAAATGTTTTAATGAAGAAGAGAAACCTTCACCAGATTCAGTTTTTCATTTGGATCGCAAGTTAGCTTTTTCGACAACTCCAGTGATTTATCACCATAATCGTTTAATTGGTAAATTAAGAAACGCCATTCAAATAGAAGCTCCTAGTTTAACCAACATTAAATATCCGTTTCCGATTTCTCTTATTTCGAACACCTTGTATACATGTCCCCTGGTGGATGACACTTCCTGAAGAAACGTTTTTGAGATTCGTGGTAACTTTTTATTAGATTTTGTGTCACTTTCATTACCACACCCACAGAAGTCTTTTGGTGAATCTTAATTATTACTACATATTATCCCCACTGTATCTGTTTTTCTGTCAGTCTGAACATGATAGACTCAAAAACTACCGGATGGATTTTCATATGATTTTCACTAAAGAACGGGGTAATTCAAAAAAAGATGTATGTTTTGTGTGAATTAGTTATCCATGAGAAGCCGGTACAGCAGTGCTACCATTCGATATTTCATCGATAACGCTGAGATTTATACGTCTACAAAAAATCGACGATGTCATGTGTCTATTTTTTGAGGATAGCTTACTGTACCCATTTTGATGTTCAAAATCAAAGTTACATTCGATGTGGCAATCGGAAAATCATTTAGATGGGTACAATATTGATTTTCATCTCAAATAAATAAGTTGCCTCTCATGCACATTATAATTGCGCCACACAACATACAATTCGAAATTAAATCTTTGGAGATATCACGAAATTAAAACGCAAGAAAATAAACGACACGCATAATGAGGAAAGGTTGCATTTGCGTTTTTAAGTTGTAAATCATTTGGTAGGTTGAAGTGGCATTTTCATTTTATGTTGTCTTCAAGTTCCAATCAATTCAAAATTAAAATTAGTATGTCTTATCTTTAGAGTAGGGAGGCGGAGTGTAGGCCAACATCACTTAGGCCACATGTAACCCATTGTGCATCCTCTTAAGGAGTTGTCCGCCTAGGTCAGCGTCCATCCTGTATTTTCCAGGAAGGTGGACAGGTCACTAGGAGACATCTCCTTTATATCGGTAGGTGTAGGCTAAGACTCGCCGAATACACACTCTCTTATTGACGATAACTCCGGATACTCGCATAGGATATATCTGACAGTTTCATATTCCTGTTCACACATCCAGCCTAGAGGTGTGTCAACTTGCCCCATATTATGGACGTATTTCCTTAGTTGTCAGTGGCGAGTCAGAAATCCTACTGTTAATCCTGGCAAGATTGCATCCTTTGCTACTATCCCATCTATCCCGCAATTGTCGATGTTATCAGGCCATAGGTGTCACTGGGTCCTAAAATTCTTAGTCCAGACAATTCCTTGGCTAAAGAGTCGGCAATGCGAATACCTTTACCCCTGTCGTGGCCTTTAACCCACCTCAGGATAATGTTATTATCTACCGAGGTTTTGGCTAAATATTGGTGGCACTCTAGTACTTGCCCTGAGGTAACACGTTGTCTGTTCAAGGCTAATAGGGCTTGTCCACTAATGGTCCAGATTGTTATATTTTTGCCAGAAATTCCTTTTCTGGTTATTTCTTTTGTGGCGATTGAGATACCAACCAGTTCTCTTTGAATCACGCTGGTATTTTCCCCATTCCTCACTCAATCCTTTGCCTTAGTGATCTAGAGTACACTCCATATCCTGAGCCTTCTTTGGTTATCAAATTAAAATTCATAGTTGTTAACATACATTTTTTGAATTAATTTTATCAAAAGTCATTATCATCAGACTAGCAGAGGTACCTGATGTAGCATTGTGTGATATTTGGAATTGAATGATGAACTTCGAAGTATACAATGTCCAAATATCTTGCGTTATATATCTCTTCCTGTGGTACCCCAATCCATACAAAAAAGAGCTTCGAATCATCCATAATGTTTCACATTTACTTGGGATGTTCCGAAATGTTCGCGACGTTTCAGACTATTCCCGAACATTCCACCACATTCAACAATATTCCGAAATGTTCCAGAATGTTGTGGAATGCTTTCGAATACTCTCGAATGTTCTAGACTGTCTTGGAATTCTTTAGAAGGCAAATTCATATCTTCAAATGCACGTCCTTCTTCATGGAGAAGCTGATATAAAAAAAATGGAGGCTTACATGCTTGATACCCGTGCAAAGCCGGGTATAGATGCTATCAAATATGTAGGCTCAAAATGAATGGACATGTAAGTCATGAGAAAGAAAAATTTAAAAAAATTCAAACTCTCAAACAAAGATGACAAAAAAATTAAAATTCGTGGTTTTCATAAAAAAAATTGCACTCTGAACATGGACTAGATTTATCGAAGACGGAAAAGAAATTATTCGATTATATATTCAGTATGCGGGACACAATAGAAAAGAGGAAGTCTGAACAATAAGTTCTCCATATAATGTATCAAAAAAATGCATGGGAGTATCGCATGTTCTCAATTTGCGTTATATCATAACCTTTCTCGTCTTCGCATTGTTTCGTTGAGTGTAGTATAAATCTGAGACACCGCAACTATAAATATCAAAGTATGGCTTCATGCTGGTCCGAGTGACCCTTTGACATTTGAACACCACATTGCGGATCATATCTAGCCTAACATGTAATGTTAGGAGATGCTATGATACTTAACAGAAAACTTGTCAACAATTTTCTCCAGAATTGCGTATTAGTACCGTTGATTTCTATTTACGATTGAAGAAAAAAAAGTAACGTTTATGGCGAAGGTAATTTTTGTGCCAACTACTGTTCAAATTTTTTGTCACTAAAATGATAAATATGGATCTGATATCTACAAATAATTTACTCATGGTGTATAGATGATTGAAGTATGTTAAAACATGTTATAACATGTTAAAATGGTCGTATAATTGTTGAGGATCGCATGTCAAAAAGTAGGATATCGTTTCTCCTTAACTTGCAGAGATCTAAACTTCTGAGGGTTGTTCGTGAGAAGGCGACAGCTGGTTAACGGCCAAACACATTTTTCAATTGAGAATAAAAATAAATTTATATAGAGTGAAGTTTTTTCTCCTACAAAAAAATATTGAAAAATTATTTTATTTGAAAACTACAATTGATATTTTTAAAGAGTTTCATTGAAAAATGTTTCTTCAACTTTATGGCTAAAGAACTAAACACAATCCTCTATTTCATTTGAACTATTAATTGTATACAAATAATGTATAACAATCTTTTATGTGAAATTTAATATATATTATTAAATTTTATATACAGGGTGACCAGAAGGAAAAGAAGAAGTCGTTGTCAATAATTTAGGAAAATGCAGGAAATTCTCTTTTTGTATTGAGAGAAAATATTTTTTCATGTTTAGTGATTACGTTAATTTGACCACCGAGCGTAAAATATCACAATTGAAACTTTTTATTTCCCTTAGTGACTCAATTTAAAAAAAAATTACGAAAATCTTTTGGAAAGATTTTTTTGACTTCCACACAAAAATGAATCAAGGGGCGATAAATCTAGTGACTTTGGAGGCCTTTTATAGCAAACCCTTCTCCCAAATTCAATGCCCTAGAGTTGATCTAAATCAACAGTATGATGAAGGTCACTTGATGATACGGTGCTCCTCCACATTATGTCTTGATTGTTAATCAACATGCAGACCACATTTTGGAAACCAATATTCATTATTGTACAGACAAAAGCCATCAGTAGTTTCAATATTCAATCTACTGGATAGCAATTAAGCTAAGGCCTCCTACTTAGTCCCCAGTACCATTAATATAGCTTCAACATTTGCTTTGATGAGAAGTTATTGAAGTCAACACTACTGAAAAATAGTCCCATTTTTTAGTCAAAAGTTGGCAGGTACTGCCGACTTTTTGTGGAATGTTTTGAGGGTTCTTGGGCTTGGGCTGAGGGTTCCTGAGCTCTCGAATAAAATGTAGCCGAGATTTTAACAGAACAATCAATTATTTTTTCTCATTTCTTAACCCGATGGTCTCGCATAAGAGATTTGACACAATCAGAGAGAAAGTCTACTGAAAGCCACACTTTGGAAGTTTTTGCCGAATTTTACTTTATTGTTGAAAAACCAAAATACATAGTGATCATTTAGATGCGTATATGATAAAATTCATCTTCTACTTTCAACTAACTTTCAAATAATACGAATATGGGGTATGTCATACAATAGGTGAGGGATATATTCTTGCAACATCTTGAAGGCATCGCCTTTAATTTATTCAGTCAAGTTTAGTGAATACTTCTGAGGGTGGTGAAACATATTCAAATGAGATGAACTTGTTTACTATTTTGAATATATTTGAAAATAAAAAAATCAATGCACCATAGGTATAAATGCATGATCTAGTGCTGCTCTACATAATCGACACAAAAAATAATACCTGTATCATTTTTAAAACCCGTACACCATTCAAGAGATCATCTCAGTCGTACACTTCAGATTTTCCTCCACTTACCTTTTGAAATAAACTGATTGTCTCGATGACCTCAATGACTGTTTTTTCGAGGAATCATATTTAAATAACCGTCAAAGCATCATATAGTTAATTAGTTGTTCACGGAGCCAGGAAACTCGGTTAATAGGGTTTAAATCGAGGACTACAAGTACTAGAGTACTCTTGAAAGAAAAAAGTGGCTTAATAGTGATTTAGAAAAACACCATAACGTGACATTTGCGTCATAACTGGACAAAGACAACGAAGTGACGGAGCTACGGTTTTACATTGTGAGGACCATCGGTGCGAAACAGTGCGGAAGAATGATTTCTTGACTTTTGGCTTGCCAGCGCATTTATATACGCTGCATGGGGGCAATACAGGAAAGAGATTTCTTTGCTGTAAAGAAATAGGATGGATACGTAAAACAATTAAAATAAAATCAGGATGTCGAAAATAGTTTTGTATGTATAACATCGGTAATGTGGGAGTCAAAGAAAAAATTTCTAGACAATCGATCTTCTCAAGTTATTTCGGTTGAAACAGAATAGTGCTGTTATCAAGAATTACATGAACATTTTACAAACACACAGGTATCTGTATACGTTTTATTTTATTCTTTTTTGGCTCACAGTTCGAGGAATAGTAAGAATCACCCAAAAATATTTTAATGACATTGGATGTCGAGTTAAATGTTAATTCAAATTCCTAGAGATTCGGTTTGCAAAAGATCTTTTATTGAGCCATTAAGAAACCACAAATCTGGTGACAGCGAAGGCCATTCAAAGCTATCTTTTCTCCTAGTACAGTAACATAGAAAATATTGGTCTAAATATTGAATAATAATAATAACTATAATTCACACCATACTATTGATCTACAATAATTTTCACGGCAAGCGATTAAAGAAAGAAGCAGGTTACCGGATTTCTTGTCCCTTGATTTAGGATTGTGGAGATACCAAAAAAGTGCAATATACCGAACCAAACAAGCGTATATTGAATTTTTGCTGACATAGGTGTCGGTATCAATTTGTTTCGTCAGTTTGTGTGGTTCCTTTTCAGTGCCACTTTTTTTTTTCATCTTGTGATCAAATTGTATTTGGTTAGAGAATATATTTGATATTTGGTTATATTTGAAATTTCTATCATTCATATCGAATTCCTAACCACTATTGCTTAGTGTTGACTAAGAGCAGTGATGATCCGGATATTTACTATTGAATATTTCGCCATGAAACCGTTTCCCCTTTTGTATTTCATTGACACATCTAGATATACTTCACTAAATATTTCAAATCATTTGATGTCACATTTGGATTTAAGTTCTACTCAGATTAGATTATTGATTGATCCAAAAATTTTGTTGTAAATACATTTGTTGATATGAATATTAAGATATCGTTACTGCATCTACAAATCATGTATTCATTACCACTTAATAAAAATATCAAGTCATATATTTTTAATTTAATTTTATAAAAAACATGCAGATTCATGAAATATCTTACAAATGACATAAATTTATTTTTGTTTCGTTTTCATCAAACTGTGAGGTCTGAAAATTAATTTATATCCGACCTAACCAAAAAAGATTTTCATTAACTTTTTCTATTTAGTTACTGAACATTTTATCAAAATGATTAGTGTTTATTCATTATGGTCCAGGTTATAATTGAAAAAAAAATCATCAATAATATAACTTTATATAATACCGATATGTGTTATTGACTAGTGCGAGGTCATACAGTAAAGTCTATGATAATACATTACCAAATTCATAATTGAAGGAATCGGAAATAAAATTTTTTCAATATTTCAGTTTTTTTTTTTTTTTGGAAAAAATGTTTGCTGAAGTTGTACAAGCTGATGCTAAATGAAGCAACTTTTACCATAACATTTTGATATAAAAAAATCTTAATCAAATTTGAGAAGTATAGAGGTAATATCATTGTAATGAAATACATTTTTTTGTTTCTTATTTTACCTTCTCGCAAGTTTTCCTGTATTTGTAGTACAGGTACTCAGTATATTTGCATGTCGCTGCATCAGTAAAAACTAATGATGTCCATTTAATTGATGTCAAGTACACTTTTATTCTGAATGAATTTAAATTACTTTGTGTGCGGTCGCATTTATTGATCATTTCAGATAAAGAGAAAGGCATTGCTGAGAGTTCAATGAGAAAACGAGTTTTCATCTAATGTGGAGAGCGTAGGAGTGCTAATAATTAAAAACTGAACAGTGATTGACAAATAATATCTGTTGAATCCAACAAATTATTTATTAGTATTTTTCTCTTGCTCGAGATTTGTATTAATATTTACGTTATACATAAGATACAAAATATTAAATGCTACCCAATGTTTATAGTTTTTATTGCGTCCTAACTTTCTCTGAATGAAAATAAAAATTTAGTTCTTAATCAGCTTGAAATTCCAATCAATTTTTTTTCTGTAAAAATTGGAAAAAACCAAACGAATTATAATGGAACTATAGCTTTTAACGTTTTTTCCAACTATGTCCAAAATTATGTTTTTCCCACGAACAATGAATTTCAACTGTTATCACATCGATCGACCCCTGTTGAAAATATCGTGAGATTTTTTTAACGCCTCAGTTTTTTGCATCTGCCTACCCCCAGAAGTTTTTAATGTTTTCTTACCTGTAATAAATCACTTTTTATTGTTTAGCATTTTTTTAACTGATTCAGTTACCCCTCAGTTTTTTATCCTCTTCTGAATTCATAATTCGGTATTAACATGATTTTTGCGGAGTTGCTAAAAAGCCATTGTTGTGATGCCCTCTTTTTATTACGCTGGACCAGTTGAGTCTGGGGTTAGATTATCCCCCACTCTGGCGATCTCACCCTTAACATCGTCTACCTGTAACTCATAATACATCAGTTGATGATCAGTGTCCGCAAGAGTAACGTGTTTGTTCGATTGTTGGTGACCCGATTTATAGTCATTACTACTATCTTTCTTAAGTGTATAGTTTTCCAGTTGTACATAATGTCCCTAATGTCTTCCGTAAGAGATATTCAGTTATATTTAAGGATGAAACAGTTCTACGAAAAACTTGGTGAGATTTTTTCAATTAATTTGTGATTTAATCAGTTAATTAAATTATTAAATTAATTAAATAGAAACGGAGGAGTACATTCAAACGGTCATTTTTTGAGGTTGGAAGACTAATACATTTTTTTCCTAAACCAATCTATCTTGAAATTATACCCATTTCAATTTAAATACATAATAATTTTGTGAATTATATATTTTCATAATGAAGATTTTGTATGTGATATGTATATGGTTAGCTGTTTAGTATTTTATTTTATATATTGTCAATATCTTGATTATAGATACGAAAGAAATAATATATTTAACTTCGTACCAAGAACACATGCAGATACACAGTTTTTTTGATCTACTAAAAATAGAATCCAGGGTTATTAATTGAACGCTGTAATACCATAAATTTAGTATATTTTGAACTTTTCACTCATAGTTAGGATGATTCTGCTATAGATATTTTTTTAGTTTAGGCAATTTAGTATTTTTTGGAGACATAGGTTAGGTCGACGAAATAATTCATTTACTTTTATATAATATCCTTTCCTCCTACTAGTGAAAAATATAGATTAATCATAGAGATCTTTATGAATGACAGCTTTTTTGGATGATAGCTTGTACATAGTTTACGATGTACTGAGTCATCGGTAATTTCTTAGCTTTGAACCTAATTTATTAATTATTACTATGGTTTGACAGTTTACATTGTTTACAGGTTGTTTAATATAACACACAGTTGTTTTCACAACTAAATAAACCGTGAGCATTTCATATTTCACAGTGAGTGAATTTTATATGGTTATTATAAATTTTAACCTCGAATTGGAAATGACTCTGTTCAATATTCCAAATACTAAAATATTTAAATTGTCAGATATCGGAGTAAAAAAAATGAATATGGACGTTTTCACAGAAGTGCTCGCCATTCTAATGGAATTTAGCCAAAATCGTAACGTGAGGATTTCACCATTAGTGAATTAAAAAAAAATATAAGACATTCTTTTGAGTAGGAGCCACATCGTTCCTTTTTGATCAGTTTGTCGATCAGGTGCGCAAATTGATGAGGTATGTGTATTCTTTCGTCAACCCAACTGTATTATTTTGTATTTCTTTCAATTAAAGTAGAATCTGTCGGAATTAAAGACGAAATTGTCAGTGGTAATTGAAGAGAAAATTATTTCTACATATTTGAAACTCTACACCTTGTTATCATATCACCCAGTGATCTTTTGAAAAGAGTGAACTTTGTCAGTCAAACAAAAACTTTTTCATTAAATCAATAGAGACTTCAAGCCGAAGGAATCAAGTACGAGAAAAGGGTAATTCTGGTGTTTGACGCCATAACTGTCTCGACCCGGTCTTCATTTGTCTTTAAGAGTGCCAATAAAATAATACCAAGTATCCGTAAGTGTCGTATTTCAGAAGGTCCTCTGGACATTATTGGGAGCAAAAGTTTTAATCAGGCTAGTGCGAGGCTATTTCTAATCAAGAGGGCTGTGGTTAATGTTCGTGTGGCAATTACTATATTTTATGGACGACAAAAATTTGCTCCAACATTTGAGTAGGTAAAGGACATGGTTCTGTACCGTCTGGATTGGTTATGTTGTCTGAGATTGGAATTTGATTAATCATAAAACTAAATCAAGTTTATCCATTTTCGGTTTCTATTCTTAAACTCACGTGAAGTTTACATCATCTCCTATTCACTTGACATGAATACTAAAAATATGCGACATAAAAATAATTTTTGTCACAACAAATTGCAATAATAGAAATGAGAATACTAATATAATTATTCAACCATACGTAGCATACGGGTGTTTTACCATCTCCGCGACACTCCTATGGTAAAGACACCATGTTAATGATATCTTCGGGGATACGTATATGTTAATTGAAGTGAAAAGAATTGTAGAAATTCTTCGGAGATACGTATAATATATGTATTATGTTGAGAAGAACTGTAGAAATTTTTGGGAACGTCGTGACTTAGCCTTGTTTGAAAACTATTTTCTTATATTTCTGAAGTGATAACTCATTATGGGAGGGTAAAGCACTTCGTTACCTAACGCGTAACGGCACCAGTTTGTCTGTCTTCTCTTTCTCTCACGCAAACGTCAACGGAAAGCAGGTTAATCCTCTCAGTATTATAAAAATCTAACCAGAAGCACGTGATATTCTTTTTTAATGGTATCATTATTTAATCCTATGGCTTATGGTAGCTATAATATATGGACACAAAATAATAAATTTTATTTATAAATAACCTCTCATTATTAAATAACCTTTTCTTACATTATCATATTAATATACATAAACTTCAAGTAATAACCTAAGCTTTTCTCAAATTGAACAATTTCAATATTAAATAGTTCAACTTACATTAGTTTATCACTTCTGTCGGGCGTTCTGAGATACACGAGCTCTTTTCATTGTTCATAAATTTTTGAAATTTGTTCATTCCGTTCAGTAATTCCTTTCGATAATTTGTTTTCTTCACAAATTAGCGTTATTATAGTTTCAAATTTAGTACTCATTATTTAAGTGTCTCGCATTTTTGATATCATTACGTTGATATCATATTTCATTAACTTTTTCCTAGTAGATGTTAAATCTCTCCGAAGGACCAAAACTTCAAACACTTAATCAAGTGATATATTTCAGATGAAAATGTGTACTTGTAATTCGCTTGATTGAGACGTTCATAACAGTTCGATGAAAAATATTGTAGAGACCAAGAAAAACGCCTTTGAGGGACAGAGGACAAAGGCAAACGAGCTGTCCGTTGTTTTCATTCATCGTAGTACAACACACAGAGAAGCAATAATAAGTACGCACCTGGACGCTTGTTGATTAAAAATGGCGGAGAAAGGGTACGGGGCGGTTCAATTTACCGTATTTAATGCTCCAGACGTTGAGGATCTTTGAAAGACAAGCTGACCAAACTTTCAAAGTAGAATGGCCATTTGTATATTATTTGTTTTCGGTTTGTATTGTAACCTGACATTTGGATTATTTAGTGAAATCAATTTTGTACGTACACCTTCATAACAGGTATATTTATGTTCAAAATCATATACTTTCTCCACTGAATATGAACTTATACAGTGTGTGACAGTCAGAAAAGTGACGCATTCTTTATCGTAGAAATTTTGAACGGAAATAATTTTTGGAAATTTTCGAGTTCAGTTTCTTTGTGAACTGAGTAACGTATGTGAAGAAAAGACTGTTGATACAGTTAATTGAGCCATCAATTGAATCTTCATTGCTGATTATAATAATATCCTTGTTAGTTAGCATCATTTTGATAATTGTCAGTTGACTGGAGTAAAATTAGTATAGTTTGACAGATATCTATTAGTCAGAATGAAATAATTGCATTTTCTAATGAATGCAAAAATATTACTCTCTGACAAAACTGGTATATCTACCCATTTCCAATGAACAAGTGTATCATAAAAACACTGTTAAGCATTATCAAGAAGGAAATGTGTCGTCAGTTCTTGAATTTCATATGATTCTGCAACCGTGTTAGGAATCACACGTTAAAAGGTAAGACCTCGTTAGTCCTTAGCTCGCACAAGTT
>WOGN01000193.1:0-29605 GCA_015342105.1 Leptinotarsa texana | reverse complement strand
TCGGTTAACCTTATTAATTTTGTAATTGTTTTTTCAGGGTTTCGAATCATTTTATATCAGATTAGACAATGGAAGTCCGAACTGATGAAATATACATGACACATGCTCTCAAGAAATTTTACATATAACCTCCAATATTGCATTACATTCAATAGGTTATCCACTACTAACATGTCTGGCAATAAACCTCTTGTTTTCAATATTTTATCAGAATGTAAAACATCCAAAGCTCGAGTAGGGAAGATGACTTTACCACATGGTGTCGTGGATACTCCAGTATTCATGCCTGTAGGAACACAGGTAATAAAGTTTATTCAAAATGTCCTTGGAAACTGTATTAATTTTTTCAGGGAACTCTTAAAGGAATGTTACCAGAACAATTGGAAAAAATGGGTTTACAAATAATGTTGGCCAATACCTACCATTTGGGAACCAAGCCAGTGAGTACATTCAATCAAAAATATTTGAAAGAAAGAAAAGTTGGATATTTTTTAGGGTGCAGAAGTTCTGAGAAAAGCAGGAGGACTCCACAAATTCATGAACTGGGATAGACCCCTTTTAACAGATTCCGGAGGGTTTCAAATGGTTTCCCTCTTGAAATTAGCAGAAATAACTGAAGAAGGTGTCAAGTTTCAGTCATTGAATCAACAAAAAGCTGAAGTCATGCTAACTCCTGAACATTCCATTGAAATTCAGAATGCAATTGGAGCAGATATCATCATGCAACTGGATGATGTAATAAAAACAACCTCTCCAGATGAAAACCGAGTAAAAGAATCGGTTCTTAGGTATAAAATATGACCATGTGTAGGTAAATTTAATTGATGTAACAATTTTATCAATTGTGTTTTAGGACTACCAGGTGGTTAGACAGATGCCTAAAAGCTCATCAAAATCCAGACACACAAAATATATTTCCTATTGTCCAAGGGACTCTCTATAAAGATCTACGAATAATAAGTGCAAATGAATTAATTAAACGAAGTGTTAATGGCTTTGCAATTGGAGGTTTGAGGTTAGTATTATATTACCCCATAAATGATGTTTTTAAGAGAAGTGGACAACCATTCCGAAGTTTGTCAATCAATCAATGGTTACGTCAGTGGTTTAATGAATGATAGTCAAAAAGTCAGATTTACATCATTCTAGTAAATCTATAATCCTTGTAATAGAATAGATGAATAACTTTCAGCGGGAGCATTAGAATATCTCTGCCAGGTTAGGTTTCTACTGTGGAGGTGAGAGACTCGCTAAATGATGCCTCATCCTAAGGTGTGTGTATGTATCTGCTCCGAAAGGATATACGACTCTTACTCCATTCAGTATCACTACAGAAACCTTCGAGATTATTGTACTATAAAGTTTTGTCACATTAACACGTGAATCTGCTGTGATGAACCTTCTTCTCTACCCAATTCAAACTAGAATATACAGAGATAATGGACGTTGACTTAACTGCCCACCCTGTAACATCGGATTGAGAGCAGGAACTTCTCAGTTTTCCAAATCTGTTTTTAATACTTTTATGGAAAAATCTAAATAACCTTTCATTTGGTACAAATTGAGTTGATTTCCCTTGTTGGAAAGCAGAGTATTTTACATTGTAGCAATTTAATATTAATACATCCCTAAGGAGAATGCCCAAAATGAAATTTTGAAAAGTTGTTCACAAAAATATCAACTTTAGCACTTTTCCATATGAGAAATTGTTATATTTGAATCAATCTTTCAGAAACCTCTCTTGTCCAAAAAAATCGATTATGGTTTTCTCTAATGTAATGCAGTTTTATGTACTCAAAAAGAGTTGCAAACTTGATTGCTTCTTTGCTGTTTCCACAAGTTTAAGGTAGTGGATAGGTGAAATTTGAGTGGGTAGGTGAAGTTTGTCAACGATTGATTTAAATAAGTGGGATTATCACTTCGCTTGTGTTGTTTTGGTACGTTTTAATAGATTTTCATCAAGTATGTTAAATTTCTTTATACAGTAAAAGTATTTTTGTTTGTTTCACAGTGGTGGAGAAAGCAAAGATGACTTCTGGAAAGTTGTACATTTGTGTACAGATTTGCTACCTAAAGAGAAACCACGGTATCTTATGGGCGTCGGATTTGCAGTTGATTTAGTTGTATGTTCTGCTCTGGGCGTGGATATGTTTGACTGCGTTTTCCCTACAAGAACTGCAGTAAGTTAAAATATTTTT
This sequence comes from Leptinotarsa texana, assembly GCA_015342105.1. NCBI lineage: Eukaryota > Metazoa > Arthropoda > Insecta > Coleoptera > Chrysomelidae > Leptinotarsa > Leptinotarsa texana. The sequence continues at coordinate 27,407 of WOGN01000193.1, read as the reverse complement.
TGATTTTATTCTTGTGTTTTTAAAATTTTCAGACAACCTTTCTTTATATCTTGTCTACCTCTGCTCTGAAATCTACAAAAAACTTAGTAAAAATATTTTGACTGAATCTAAACATGTCACAAAAATGTTTTCCCCATTTTTTCAGAGATTTGGTTGTGCCTTGGTATCGACTGGACAGTTAAACCTCAGGAAAGCAAAATACGCCAAAGACTTTGGGCCCATAGATCCAGATTGTTGGTGCAACACCTGCAAAAACTACACCAGGGCCTACTTGCACGGGGTAGTGACACAACTACCAGTAGCCTGTCATTTGTTGTCAGAACATAACGTAGCTTTCCAAATGAGGCTCATGCAGGAAATACGGGACAGTGTTTGTGAAAACCGGTTTCCGGACTTTGTGCAAAACTTCATGTTGAAACTGTATCCTGACAAGAACTATCCGAGCTGGATCAAAGATTCTTTGAGTGTGGTGAATATGGAATTGCTGTGATTTGAATTTAAACTGTTTTCTACGTCAAAGTTTCCATTATTTTATTTTTGAACAATGTAGCAAGTTAGTCTTTATTTATTTGAAGGTACATGTACCTTTCGTTACCAATTTTCACTGTTTACCTAATTTATTATCAAAAACATTCCTCTACAAAATCAGTCTTTAGAATAGTATCATGTGACCAAAGATATCATAATTTATTTTACCATTAAAGTTTTTTATAAAAATGTGTATTATTCAGCAGGTGGTGGTTGTGTTCTAACTGAAATAAATTTTGCTAGGCTCTTATCGAAAACTACTTACTTTGGGAGAAACTTGAAATGATTCTTAGATTTTTACATTCTAGAAACAGATTGTCTTCGATGTGAAGTGCAACATAAAAAGTAAATTCTAATTTCTGAAGAAAGAAATACTCGTATCTCTAAACTTTTGTCTATCAAACAAGAAATTATACAATAAGTTCACATATTTAGTTGGCTCTTTCTTCAAAATGGTTGATCTTTATTGAAAAAGAATCTGTTTCTGATTTCAAAAACTATTTTATTTTTTAATGTACTGGGTTTCTTTTTACCTTCTTCTAAATGTTATATTACATTGTAACTTTTTTCAGCTTGCAATTTCTTTATATAACTTTAATGTTTACATGTTTGAAAACCCTGAAGATATAAGACATTTTATGTAGAAATGTTCGAGAAGGTTCAATTTAACTATTAATATATGTAAAGTACGAGAATAGAATACAATACTTCAATTACAAAAGAAAAATAATATATGTGACCTCTCTCTTGAAGTTTGATACTGCTCTTTCAAACATCTATATGGTGAGCCAAAATAAATAAATTACAACAATTATCAGTGGACAAATTCTATTGTTTTAATAAATTTGAATCTACCGTACTTCAACATAAGAAATACTCTCGACATCATTATTTATTCTACTCTAAAGGGGCTTCTATTTTTAGTAGAAAATCTAACAAGAAAATTGTTATTTGGGATATTTTAAATGAATTTTTGAAATAGTTGCAGGCTGCTTCCACAAAAATTGAGATATACTTCAAATTACATTTAGATTTTCTTGGTTGGTATGATGGAGAGAAAAATGCTTGGGATATCTTCAATAACATACTTTGCATTCTTCCTATCACTAATGTTAAAAACAGTTTTATTCATTCATTATAAACAAGTTCATGTTATGATTTCAGTAGAAAAATCATTTTGTATAAAGTTCACACTCCTCATGCCTACATGAAATCGTCCGAATCATTCCCATCATCATATTTGTCCATATTTTCAGAGTTCATGAGAGAGTTGTAGCTGCGCAGTTCGGCATCTTCTTTCCTTTTCTTTTCCTCTTCTTCTTCCTTTCTCTTCTGTTCCCTAAGTACTTTTTTCTTGTCTTCCCTCTCCAGCCTATCCCTTTTTTCTCTCTCTGCTCTAAAATCTACACAAAACTTCAATTGAAAAAATCTCCTCAATATTTTAATAGAATGATGGACATATTAGACTTCTCAGTGACAGAAACATTCTTAATTATTCCATCCCTATTGTCAGGTAAACCAATTTACTTATCTGGGGTGAAGGGTAGAAAAGTAAACATAATCTTCCTCTCGAAAATGATCACTTGGTGATTGAAACACGTGTCGAGGTATTGAAAGTAACAGTTTGGTGTTGGGATGAATTTTCAGTAATATTCAGTACCAACGAAGTTGAGAGTATTGGGTGAGAGATGGAATATCTGGATCATATCATAACACACCATAATTGGTGTATCTGGATTTTTTAGAGATTCTGATTTCCAAATTAAAACAATTTACTCTGATAGAAATGAAGTTTTGGTATACTTTTTTGTTGTTAATGATGTTGAATAGGTTTATCACGGCTGTCCAATTCGTCCAAATTCGAAAAAGGGTTTTGAAATTTCGACTTGTAAAAAGAAAAAAATTCAACTTTGGTTTCTCTAGAACAAGAGTGGAATCCTCAAAAACATTTTGATCCTTTTATCAAAATAATTGTGAGGTGGAAATGTAAATTTTTATATGAACCCATTACATTATTTCTCCCAAATGAAAATTAAATGATTCACCTGGATTCTCTTCCCTCTTCGTTTTGTTTAGCCTATTTACTATTTCATTTATCCTTTTCGCTACTCGTATTTTCCTTACTTCTTTCTCTTTATGGAAACCAACTTGACCGACTTCCATCCCTGGGGTTTTTTTCAAATTAGCCCACATTGTGTAAACAATATCGACATCATTCATTTTGTTTCCCATAATGCTGTTTGCTTTCACAAGTTGGGCAGCATCTTCCAGTACTGCTGAAGGGATATCATCTATCGTCTGGCCCTGAAATGTTTATTAATAAAACCAATATATTTTAACTAATCTACCAAAAACACATACCTGTTTCAATCGCAAGTATACATGAGCCGAGGATACTTTATCAACATGAAACCACACATCTTCAGGCCAGCCCCATTTGATGAGATCCTCATCTACAACAAAAACAATAGTGCAACATTTGAAAATTTTCCATTATTTTTATACTGACTTTCATTTTTGTCGAATCCCATGAACAATAATGTCGGAGGTGAAACGACGTCACTCTCAAAATAGTACACCATTTTGAGAAAATATATTTTTGAAAATATAATATAAACTTGGTAATTCAGAATAAATAAAAATGCTAACAATAAATAGTAAGGTTAAACACCCGAATTCTTCTTCTGGGAAACGGCGAAACGGCCTTAGCTATCAAAGATATTCGACATTGGCAGCTCATTTTCAGATGAAATTTCAAACGGTATATTTTTTAAACTACAAATTAGAGGTGATATTGGTAACACAATACCCGTTGGAAAGCTAAAATATAGCATTGCAAAAGCTCTTCGAAATGTAATAAATAAGGTGCACACAAATGTATCACAGAAATTTTCAAATATTGAGGTGGATATGTCGATTTTTCTTTGTGCGTAAGAAATACTAATTTGAAAGGTGTATAGAAATAAATTGATGGATGTAGCCATTATTACGTGGTAGGAAATTATAATGAAGAAAACAGAAATTTTCAAACTTATATAATAAACTTGTCTAAGTTTCATCGTGTATAGAAATATTATTCATCTGCCATCTGCCGCCATTTAGTGAGTTCGATTTTATAATCATTCCGATTTAATTGGTACATTTCTAATATTTCTATAGAACTCTTTTGGATATTTTGATGTAGATGACAAACAATTTTGTTTAGTAGTGGAGTTATCTTGTTTGGATGGGGCCTATTCGTTCTGTATATTTACAGTATGGACGTAAATAGTCCCTCCTCCTAATCTCTGAACTGGATAAGATATCTTGGTGGAAAAAAATCAACTGAAAATGGTAGTATTTTCAGTACTTTTTGATAAGAGCCGAGAGAGCGCTACCAACCTTTTTTTACAGATGAAAAGAGGTCTTGCAGCACTTCATTTAATAGGTATGTCAATTTTGTATCCAGCACTTATTGATTAATGGAATTTGATTGATCCGTTCCTGAGTAATTGAAAGGTTTATATTCGTTTCAAGACTGTAAATAATTGTTCGAATAATTGTTCGATAATAATGAAGTCTGTTTACAAATTCATTTTCCACGTATACCCTCAAAAAACATCTATAGAAGTTATATCAGGTGATCTAGTGGGGCTTTTTCAAGTGCCTGCTTGACTGCCAGTTTGGATAATTGTCTTCTAGCCACTTTCGAACCAGCCTGTCCTAGTGAAGAGGTTTTGCTGAACCACAACATCAGATAGAAACCACCTGAAAGGTAGACGTGATGCCTCAGAATGGGCCACTGTATCACCTGATATGATACCTCTTATTTTTTTAGGGGATGATTATAAATTGAAATGAACGATACATAATCGCAGACCATTTCAGAATAATGTACAGTTGAAAAAAGAGGCGCTTGCAACGAAATTACCCTAAGAATATTTAATAATGTAAAAAATACATTTCAGCATATGGCTCATCTCAAACTATGAACGCTTTAAATGTTTTCTTTTATCGAATAGGAATTATGGACATTAAAAATAAAAGAAGGCTATTTAAAAAACAATCTGACGAATGAAACAACGCTTCAAAGTAGATTAATTGCAAATAGAAGAAGAAAATCCGCATAGATGGTTTCCAGTGTGAGTCATTAGTTAATGATATTATGAAATATGAAACATCATTTTCTTGTTTTAAAGAACAACCTGATTTTTGCTAATTTGAGCAATGTTATTTTATCTCATCTAGATTTTACGGGGAAGTGATACTGATGTTACTGAAAAAACAAAGCTGCAGTAGTTGATTGATATATTATTAATCTATTTATTACCATTAGAGATGAGTAGATATTACATACATACAAGATAATTTAGTAGGTACCTATGAAATGTTGATATGTTCTGGGCATAGCCTTGGCAGTTCAAGAGCCAAATGATGAACAATGCGATTTTCACTATCATTATCGGTCATTTAGTTGCAATTGATGGCAATAATATTTTCTATTAAACGAAAACAGGATATTCATTGTGTATATAACGAATGCAAATAATTTGTTTGCAGAGGTGCGGTTCACTTTAATTTAGACTAGTTTTATTGATGTCGAATATATTTGAAAAATGTCAGCGCGTAATGAAGACGTCACTTTGTGAGAAAAGTCATTTTCTAATTAATTTTTGGACGATATAGGTAATTTCAGAATGATATAAAATGATATACTAAAACATTTAACTTTCAATTTGTAATTTAAAATTCCAAATCGCTGGCGAAAATCAAATTTAAAATTACCAGCAATTAATTTTTTTCACGCTCTTTAACAATTAGTTCTCCTTGTTCCGGTTGGTCGAATATCTAATGTCGAGTTTGAACAAATTGTCTTGCATATTAATTTTTTACATTGCGAACGAAGCACCACAACTTTTACCTCGACTAAATCGAGCGATGCGCATAACGAGAGCGATACTTTTCAATAATTTTCTCATGCGTGAAAGAACCAACTGGACGCTCAGGAATTCGAAGAGTGTAAATAAATATTCAATACCAGATAATTTCTCATAACTGTTATACACAAGCGATATTTTTTTCCACTCTGGAATTACGCAATACTTTTTTGATGCACGTTTTTATAACTATAAAGAAACATATTTTCTCCTGGCTGATAGGCAGTGGTTGAATGGAACCGGAAGTACCAACAGTTTCGTCTACTACTACGCAGAGATCATCAGGCTATACTCGGAAATGTCAGCAATGATTTTGAGGTCTGTTCGGTAGTTGACGATGTCTGTGCTTTTTGAAATAAGTCACAATAAGCATTTTTAAATTATCTCGACGAACAAGAGCCGAAAATAAAGCTCCCAACAAAAATTAAATAAGATGTTTAACTTCACCTTTTTGATGAAAACGTCGTCAGATCATTTTGATACAAATGTTTATCGAAAGGAAACACATACATCAAACCATCGTGAGAAAGATATAATAAATTGTCTTCATAACAGAGCAAAAACGATTTGCAATAGAGCTGAAAATATTGATCAAGATTCAACATTATATGCAATAGATAATAAAAACCAAATGATCATTGAATACGAAAAGGTGTTTTTTGTATAATTCAATGTTTATATGAAAGTAGTTGTTTCGAGAACACTTTTTCTTCCACACATCTCTGTGAAGAGTTTTATTTTGAAATATAATTGCTTGCTTCTTTCATTTGGAAGTTTCTCACGTTTCTTGTATAAATATGAATAAATGAAAATTCAAAACCTTTCTTTCCCAACTATAAGTTACATTAGATTTTTTCAATCCTCTTTTTTGACATGCAAAATTCTTAAATACTGATACATGAAACTTTGACTTTACGCAGTAACTTATCGGATCTTTCCGTACACCTGTATAAAATTATAACAGGTAAAACTGGAACCTCTCACTTGGTTGGTGAAACGCGCGCCGACAAGGATGTTTCAGTGTGGTGTTTGGGAAAAGTGCTTGTTTGAGGCTGTATACAGTTTTCCACTACAATTTTTTTTCAGATTGTGGAAGATGGAAATCCCCAAAACGGCCAATAAAAAATATTAGTATCCAATTCAACATCCAAAATTATTCGACACAGCCGCCATGTTCATCTTCAACTATGGTACGATGTGGTAAAAATGCTCACGGGAAAGAACACGCCGACAAAATATAGACCTTACCTGGTTTGATAAACTCCCTTATTGTTAAACGACATATATTTTTACGTTGGCTCAGCCTGGAAGGCCGTGATGATTCAGCGAATAATGTTAAGATTACCTATTCGCTGAATTTCAGCATCAAACTGAACATAGTGGTTAGCTTCATTTGTGAAAGAACGTTTGTTTGCGTTAATGATCAAATAAAGTCCAGTGACCTTTATAAGAGATTGTCTAACAATTACATCAGTTTCTATTTTCAAGAAAGCGAAAATGTTGAATCGCATCAACTGCAAATAGCAATTTTAAATATGTTACAAAATATATTGTGTTCAAAGTAACGCACGATGCATTTTCTGTTCCTCTGTAATTTGGCAAAACTGAAATATTCGTGTGAAACGTACCTTGAAAAAGGAATTTTTTAAATAACTTGCTCCAATTTTGAAACTCATTATCATCATCAAGAATCTTTTTTAGCCAGTGATGAAACCAACAAGCAGAATTTTAAATTCGAAACCATTTGAAACCTAAACATTATCATTAACCTATAGCTCTTAAAAACTAAATTTTCGATAATTTTGTCAGAACTTTCAGTTTTCACAAGCGAACGTTAAATAAAATGAAATATGGCAGTACACAATTAAGTGATAATTGCGAGTACCTACAAAAGTTGAACTAAATTTTTCGTATACAAATAATCTGACACACTTTATTCATAGTAAGAGAAATTACCGGCAAAAGCCGCCTCCGAACACCAATAACGTAAGTGTATTATGCGAACAAATTTAACGTTATTGATGTCGCAAGCGTTCGATTATACTTTTATGAAGAACTAAAAAACTTCCAAACACTAGATGAACTAAAAAAATAAAACTTCAATTAACCAAAATATATGGTTTACTAAAAGTATTTCCTACTTGAAAACGGATTTTTTACAAGAGTTTCTTCTATTGGGGAAAAGCTTTTTTGACTTTCAACTTTCACGTTATGAATTGCAACTGAAAATTCAAGAAAATTCGAAATTTTTACTTCAATCTCGGAATTTTTATTAAATTTCATTGAACTCGAAATTTTGTTGAATTCTGACTACAATCTCGGAATCTTGTTGAATTTCGAGTTTGATCTAGGAATTTTGTGTTTTTTTGTAACATGTATGTATGTAGTAGACTACAATTTATAATTTTCAAAGATACTCTATAAACTGAATGGTTTTTTTGTTGTGCATTAGGCTGAGATAATCTTGGTTAATGAGAATATCTAAATGATTTATCGTTCCCATGATAATTCAAGTTAAACTTTCTACTTCAGCGAATTCTATCGATAATTTGCTTGCCGTTCCGCGTCACGTCTTAACCCGTTCTTTCATAAGTCGATGTATCTGAAATGCTTTTGAGAAAAACTGTGCCCTAAATTCAACAACCTTGCAGTTTGCGTTATGACATTGAACATTCGGATCGGACAGATGATATATAAGTACCTACTTACTTGTTTGATGATGCAACCCATATTTATTGAAGCAGTTCCTGATGACTCCAACGTTTTCCAAGGTTGAAAGTATTTGTTCATTTCTTGAAATCATAAATCTGTGAATGCTAACTAGATACCTACATAAGAAAGAAGAGTTCTATGCTGCATGAATAGACGAGTTCAATGATTACAAGTTTGAGCATCGAAAATGAAATGCACAGAAGTTTATAACTTCAGCTTCGCACGGGTGCAATTTAGAATAATAATATTTATGTGAAATGTAGTTCAAGTCCACATTCGAATAATTTAAAAAGGATTTCACTTGTACGTAATCAACCTTGAAATTATTTAGTAGATGAGGCTTAATGTCCGCATGTGAATGTTTCTCTACCTGTAGGTAAATTCTAGTGCCATTCCATATAATTTCAGTTCGCCTTCATCGAAAATTATTATTGAGGTGTCATTCAATTCGTAATTTTTCACAGGGTAATTTCCGTTTTGAGCCAAGTTGCGATAACAAATAGTTTAAAAGTTATATAATTTACTTACAAATATCTCAAAAACTATTATAGATATTCAAGGTTTGGAAAAAAATCCTTGAAGAGCAGAAAATTTAGATACTAAATAAATTCACTCCTAGAATTTTAGAATCATAGTGAGTCTTATGACTTTCAACTTTATTTCGAAATTATGACATAAATCTTCGAGATTAAAGTCGTTATTTCGAAATTTCGAGTTAAAAGTTGAGAACAAATATTTAAAAATATATGGCCCTCTGCGTTTTCTTAAATTTATTATATCAAAGTTAACATTATGGCAATTTCCGTGAGGATTTCTAATTCTTTCTAAGATAAAATACAGTGTATGATAATGTACATGTAATTTTTTTTCAAATCGGTGAGGTTGTTTTTAAGATTATCCGTTGTAGACGAAAATATCGAAAATAAAATCTTTTGCTTTTATAATATTAGCGAAGAAAAGACCGCTGAGGCCATAATATGTCCCTCAATGGAACTAAGATTGATAAAAGAAATTTGAAACTAGAAAAATGGAAAATCAGATTCTTCAAAACTAAAGCGCCGATCTGCAATGCTCCGTTATAGAATCTTCCAAACTAGAGACTAGTTAATTGGTGTGCTTGAAACACCTTGAAAGTGGCAAGATCTTCACTGAGAATTAAGCGAAGCAAATAAGGAAAGTAAATTACTCTAAATAAAAATGCAACCTTGTCATCTTCATTAAGGCCGTAGTAATTTGGCACAGGGACGGTGATGATCGCAGATCTGTAGGTAGGTAGGAGAAGAGCAGTTCAGGTTCAGAGTGATATAAAGTTTTATTTTGAAACGCATCCATTTAAACCAATTACTCCTTTCAATTCTTTTTCTGTTATTCGAAAGTGCATAAGAAATGATTAAATATCCATAGCACGATACCTATAAGTATTATAGGTAATATCTATCCAAAGTATAAAACAATAGGAATACGAAAGACACTGTCAACAGCGTACAATTCGCGTTTTTTTGCAATTATTTTGATGATGGCTGTGATGTAAAACTGTGATGAAAGGGACTTATTGTCCCTTATATCTTGTTAATCTGCTACATGCTATTATAAAATATTCATATAAAGAGAATTATTTTTCCAGTCTTCTGACAAGAAAAGAATATCACCTATGAAATTACTCTCAGAACTAATGTAATCTTGAGAAATTTCATTGGTTATATACCGAACACTCTGATGACATACCTACTTTAATAATGCCTGATGTGCCATCTATTTTGGTAACTAATTGACATACCGTTGGATGAGCCAAAAAGTCATATTAGTTCATAATCAGCAGAGGAATCTTACTAAAATATTTTCTTGTAAGAATATTAAGTCCGACAGATCAATGTTCAGCATATCTTAATAAGTTTGAAGACAAAGGAATAAGTGAGTAAGTTTGGCCAGAAACATCGACGGTCGAAATACTTTTGAATTCAATTGAATTTTCCAGGATGCTTGATTTCCGTTAAGTATCAAGGATTCAAATTTAGTTAATTCCTAAAACATTCTCCCCTTCAAATACCTTTATTTAGAGGAAAAAGTAAATACCGTCCTCTTGAGTTTGCCCCCTCTCCACTAACTAGAGACTAATAAAATTAAGTTGTGTGAGAGGAGCTTCTAATCGTAGGACAGGGACTTCAAGTCTATAAATACGTGATCAATTACAATCACAATTATTTCAGTCATTATTGGTAAAGCAATTAACGAAACAAACTATTATTATTCATCACTTTGAGTTTGTGGTCATTTATCGTTTACAATTTTCAACTGGTAATCAATGGACAAGTTGAATTACATTCTCATACATATATTGAGAGAGTAATTATAACAATGACCTGGAAAAACACTCGATTTGATTCATTATATCTATACTTTCAACTTTAGTTTATTCAGAAATAAAAAATGTTTGTGAAAATTGTTTAATTATTATCATGCAGATAGGATTAGTTATCTATCATATTAACCGCTCTAGGTCTATAAAATAACTATCGTCGTTCATTAATAACAAGCTACACAAACCTTTTTTTGACGAAAAAAGTATAGGTAATAATATCCTTTCTTCAACCATACTGTGTTTCTGAAATAGATCATTCAAAATTGGTAATCATGATGGTAAGTAACACTAATCATTTTGTATTTTTACAACAGTGATAGAGATGTTTTGTAATAATAATAATCCCTTATCAACATTTAACGCTCTTTCAACTACTATTTGTGGAATATTCTCTTTCATCAATTATTATATTTCTTATTATCATTTCAGAATATCTTGCAAAATTCGATTTGCCTAAACCAAGCCACAATAAAAAACCGGATCTTCACAATCTTCTAAATATTGGAAAACAGGAAATACTGACACACAACTTTCAAAAAATCAATATTTATTATACCTAAGATGTTATTCCAAAAGCTATTACAATTATTTATGCAATAGTTGGCGAAAGGGTGAAGACTGATGGCAACAAAACATTTTTCTTCTCCATCTCTCGAGATTGCAAATGATTATAAACATTCAAATATGGATAACAGCAGCATTTATTGCATAAGAACTCATTTAATTGAGGATAAAATGAGAGGCTTCAAATGTCTTTCTCTTCAATAATTTATTATGTTTAGGAACCGCACTCAGGTTGCGAGTTATGGGTCAAAATTATTTCGTAAGTTCAATACGTAACAATATGAATTTATTGCATTAAAGATTTTGCATAGTCTTGGAGATAAAAATTGCACATTTGACACCTTGCTTAGAATAGGTATACAAAATTAATTCGATATGAGAATCAAATTATCAATATGAACATACGACATAATGATAAGACGGATTCGAAGCAAACCATATTCTTATCCCAGGGTCTTATTAAAAAAGAGGAGCAATAATAGTACTATCGAGTTCAGGTTTTATTATGTCGGTTAACATCAAAAAAGAAACATTGATATTCCAATACAAACCATAAGATGCTAGTGATATCATAGATCATGACCTCTCTCAGATGTATAAGGATTATTACATATTTTCATAATTGAGAAAAGTACTGATGATACGTTGCATACACGGTATTAAAAAAGGTGAAGGATACTCATACACATTCACTTGCCTGTATTATTTTCTATACAAATGCAATTATGAGAAAACTTGGTTGTCATGAATACCGATTTTTTCCGTTACAAAGTACAGAATAACGGAAAAAGTCTGAAATGTTTCACATTTTCGATAACGTAGACCAGAAAAGTCTAGTGTCGCTGAACATGTCTTAGAGAACGACCGCAAAATGAGTGAAGAGAAATGAAAATTTCTATATTTTTTCAACACTTTTATTTGTAACTAACGTTACTGCAGTTTGGTCCCATATGGACATTCTCAAACTTATACAATAAAGTTTATTGAAAATTGAAAATATCTCTTATTTTTTCTTGAACAGGAGTGTACTTTTATTAAAGACATAAAAATATTAAAATGAAAACACTTAATAATGTTTTTCTTGAGAAATGAACAAGTTTAAGGTGATTTTAGTTTGTTTACTTACAAAGTTTTCTTAAAAATTACACCTTACGCTTTAAAACCACAAAAAAAATCATTGTAAACTATATTAGTTAGTTTTTATATGGGTTTTCATCATCAGCTCTGGCCATTTCTATTCAAAACTAGTTTTCTTCAAATTCCAGGATATATCAAATCATTTTTATTGATTTCAAACAGACTGTTAAATACTCTCTGAAAGACATTTCTGTGGAGGAGACAATATTTCTTACTGCCTTTGGGTAATTATTTAGCATATTCTCTATTTATTTAGCTTTGTTAATTTTTCAGATAGTGAAAGGTTCAATACGGAAAAACAACAACAAGAAGTAAAAACTGTATCAGTTGTTTTTCGAAAAACATGAAATTTGTTTATTTTTTATCTATAACTAGAAACAGGTATTGAACGGTTTGAGACTTCGAAAACAAAATACTCCCCCAAAATTGATCAAGAATTGCTCAACACCTACGATAGTGACAGTGGTCGGGCGACGTCGAGAGGGGGGACTCCCCGGGGGGCAGAGCTGCAAAGTAGGTTACTGAGCCGTGGGGATGTAGGCCGAGTATATACGTCGGAAGAACGTCCATCTGACAGTTCATCGAAAAGAGTGTAGCATCGCCGTCTCTTGTAGGATTAACATTTGGTAAGTTTATGTGTGCGGTGAATCAGCGGAAGTGTATTTTTTCTTCTTTCTTAACGGAATCGCCCAATACAGGATCTAGGTGAGGCATTCGACGGTATTCTTGCATTGGCTCGTCTCTCGCGTTTAGGGAGATCCTGGAATATGTGATGCGGAAATGATTGTGATTAATAAAAGAAAATAATCACTAATAATTAGATACTCGATCAATGACTAATTCAAAGAAATGTGTAACAAAATCAAACTCAACGAATTTGGAAGTGTTTTTATGAGTAGTGAAGTAAAGAGCATCACCGTTTAAGTAATAATAGACCTTGTGCAAAATGTTTCATAGAAAAATTATCCTCCGGTTGCTCTTAGATACTTACCAGTTACCTATGTGGTATTTATATAAGATACCTTGGAAGCCAGTATTGTTTAAATTATAATTATCATCTTTAATGATCACCATAAGTTCATATTTTCATCGAATTGAAAAGAATTTTTAGAACAAGAACTAATGATTATTTACTTGGGCAAATACATAGATAATTCAGAAATCACTGAAAAAAAAAATCCGCTTTTCAGTTTCATAGTTTCGTATTAAAAAAGTCATTTAGATCGTAAAACAAATTTATTTGCTATTCGCATGAATGTTTTCGCAGAACTTTGAAATCTGGAGTCCTCCAATATATTCTGGCAGCTTATATGTTTTTGTACCTACGGAGATCGGCCCCTTTGAAACCAGATGGAAGTGATCTAATCTAGGATAGATCCAGGTTGAATCTAGTCTGATATGGGTTTACATAATCCTCTTTTGAAAGTGTGTTTCTTGTTTTGTAAATATGACATTCTGCTTCCAAATTCTTGGAAGGATATTCAACTATGCGAATTAAGGTGGGTCTGTTTGCTGTTTTCATTGTAGCTGTTATTGTCCTTTTTTAGGCTAAGACAAGACTTTGCACTGCTGGTATTGCTCCTCATCGTAATCAATGACTGAATTTCTGCGAAATAGATATTCCTCAGGCGATTCCTAATGATAACATTTCTGATTTGGCGAACTTGACATATTGTCTTTTTTCAATATTAAGAAACTTTTGATCGGCAGTTTCCCAAGTAATATATTACAATAATCCTTACTAGCTTCAATGAATTCCAGGTGAACTTAAAAAATTAGGTCTGCGAAGAAAAATAAGAATACTACTGAAGCTAGTATACTACCTTGGGAAACGCCTCCCTTTCTGTAGATTTGCCTTTCCTGATATCTTGTTGTTTTTTGGGCAGTAGATTAAATTCAGTATGGATGACGTGAACATGGCGTATAGAAAGTTTATTGCGAAAGGAGATATTCCTAATACTGGTCTATAGTTTTCAATGCAAGATGGAGACTGGAAAATATCCCTTTTTCCAGAGAGCGGTTCAATATGTGTGCCAGTTCCTTGCCAAACCCTCTCAAATTGCTGGTAGAAACTTCATCTGCGTCTGTTGGTATTTTATTTTCAAGTTTCTTGTCTGGCTTAACGAACCAATTTGCTTCCATTTCAAAAATACATACAACACTGAAGCGAATAATGAAAAATAGTTCAAAAATAAGATTTTTCTGTGATTATTTGTATTTTCGCACTATTGGTTTGATGCTCGCACCAAGATCGATCTATTTTAAATTTGTGAAAGTAGATTTTACTTCAAAACTTTCAAAACGTAATATTTGACTAATCGTTTTTCAGGATTATTTTTTAAAAAATTGGGGTAGATCTGGAGATTTCGAATCTTTCAGGCAAATTACGTCTCGCCCATATGATTTCCGACAATCAGCGCATCAAAATACAAAGTTGGAAAACATTCATTGTATTAAATCATAATACGTAACAAAAGCACCTTACACAACGCAGTAAATTGTGGAGGTACCCGCATTGAAACGGCAATTTAAAGACTAACAACGTTGCAACAGCCTCATCAATTAACAACTATAATAACAAGTTTTCGATTCGATCACATCGCATGAGATTTCCTTTGAATGTGATCAACGATTGAAAAATTACAATAGCAAATTCTTTGTTCACGCGAGTTACTTACATTTAAAACATTATTTTCGCAACAGTTTCATTGCTATGTAAACGATGGCGTTCTCATCGTTATTACTTCATCGTGGCCTGTGATTAATGGAATGTTGGGCAAGTTTTAAGTGAGGTACAATTGAGAACAAGAAGCTTAATGGAAATTCACAGTCGAAAACGATACCGAAAAATTAGTTCAAGGAACTAGGTTGGTTCAAACTAAGTCGTTGAAAAGATATAAGTACGTTTTTTTAATCGATCATCCACGTGCAATTATTCCTTTATAGGATTCGTAAAGATGGCTTTTCAGTAACGACTCAGATCTAAAACAAACATTACTCCGCACTCCGACTCTTATGGTCTTGATTCACAAAATCAACCCCAAATGTTGCGATGCTTTTACAAATTCTCATCATAACAGTAAACAATGAGATTAAAAAATATACAATTGCGAACATTTTCAATTGTTTCAATAGGTTGCAAAGCCGAATGTTATTGTAGCGCAAATGGACGAGGTTTTTTTTGTAAAAATTTAATCAACAGAAACCATGATACTTTGATCTAATCCTGAAGATGCCAACCACTCATGTCGAAGAAATATTAAGAAAGTCTTTCAAACAAATGACGACAATAATTTCGAAAAACGACCGATCATTTTACGGAGCAAATATTTTTACAATAATTATGTTTATTAGGGGGAAGTAGCAATTATGAACTTTCATCAGTAATCATTGAAAAATGTTTAAATGGTCATCCTCCTATTCATCATTTCCACTAATTCGTCTCTTATTGGACATTTCGCACAGAATTAATGACAGCTCAATAATGAAAGAGATTGTATGAATTCAGTTTCGATTTTACTGATGTAATTTCACAAAAGAGGTAGTTGCTAAACTCGATTTAATCTCACACAATGATGGATGATTACAAGTCACTTAAAAGTTGTGCAACATCCTGAATACTGATCAATTCTCATCGATATGAATGTCCCATTCTGCAACAACAGTGCCGTAGTTTCATTTAAATAGGGGTATTCGTTCAAACTATACAATTAACGTATTTTCATCTCATAATTTTTTGGCACTCAAGTTTATTCCTCTTTAAAGTTTCAACTGCTGTCTTAGGTAGGTACACTTAGTATAACATAATTATTAAGATTGTATATTACTTCTTCTTTACTTTTGAGCTACTCTTGAAATTTGAACATATTATAGAAATGAGCTTTGCTCGTAAGTTATAAATTTACGTGAGGTCATGATTTTGATCACCCTTTCGATTTTTCACATTTTTATAATTCTGAGATTTAACTAATTTCGAACGGGTCATCTGCACGTATATTTTATGAAAACTTATTATAACATAGAGCAAGACCTGAATTTCAAGATCTGCAATTTGATTTTATTTTGTTCCGTACTGTATATACATAAAAAGGCATCCTTTTAGTACTATCTGATAAGAAAAGCAATAGTGTTGCATCATTCGTTGTTTTTCTTCAAATAGGTAGTAGTCATATGATACCTCGTTAAATAAATATTTTGATTATCAAAAACGTGCTAATCTTTTAAAATCGGATTAGCCACTCTTGAGTAATTAGCAGTTTTATAATGCTAAAAACAAACAAAAAATTATAGGTTCATGAAATAAAAAAGGTATTTCATTCCAAAATATGTGCAAAACTGTAAAGGCGTCAGACTATTTTCAAAATAGATTTGTGCAGTTTTTAAACTATTAGCATTATAAATTCTGCTATTTCTTATCATTATATTTTCAAAGAATCAAATAATTTTATTTCATTTATCAAATGAAATTTTTAATAATATAACTAACATTTTGAAAAAAAAAAGTAATTCAATCATATGATCGTTGAATCACGCAGAAATCGCTTTTCTTATTTAGGTTGTACTCTAAACATTCAAACAATTAGCCCTACGAATTTCGTTTAAATTGAATGAATTAGTTTGATTATTCCTGGCGAAGTAGTAGTAAATTTATTTAAATTTCGGTAAGATTGAAAAAACAGGAAGGATGGTACTATGATGTACGATGAGTATGAATAAAAGTTGTTACTGGAGTAGATACGCCACTATCCAAGAATTGATATAAACTACACTTTACGATTTTTAAAAAACTACACCTCACGATTTGATCTCCACAAACGTTTGTAGAGATCAAATCGTAAGGTGTAGTTTATGAAAATATAGTAACGATTCTAAACGAGTTACGAATTCATCTGATTCGAGAAGGTGTGAAATTTTGAAACAAATTAAAAAGCGATTTCCATACTGGTTCGGCATCGAACTCTTCTTAATATGGAATTATTTTGTTGTCAATAACATTTTCTGTGTCACTGCTTTGACGAATAATAATTTAATAGAGAGATCATAGGGTTCAAAGCGATTATAGCTATAATAATACAATGTGAACTTTCTCTTCGGATCAGTGTTTTCCAAAGCAAGGCTGTTAGTCGGTCTTTCTTCCTGATGTGGGAGATGAATACACTTCCTTCTTCACATAACAATGATATAAATAACGAACATTTTTTCACTGTAAGTGCAGTGTAATTTATCAGTGAGAGTTGAAAGTGGCATCATCAGCACGTTCAATTTCATAATAGTGTTTGAGATTTTCGATGAGTCGATGTAAATGTAGGTTTTTGTGAGATGTAAACAAACAAATATTTTCACTATTATGAGTATTGACTAGTTGGAGTTCCTCCAAAAAATCCATCGCAATAATGGAAACATTGGATGCAGACGTTTAAGTAAATGTATTTACAGTTGTTGAAAAATTGAATGAAAGAATTATTTAAGGGGAAAATAAGTTTCCAATATATAATTGACCAAAATGAATTAGGTAATGTATAAGCCTTTGAACTAGGCAGGTTATATATGATGTTGTTTCTCAAAAGTGTGTTATCGATATTGACAGAGATTTCACTGCCGAATACTGGCCAAGCCTTCGAGAAACAATGTCACCGCAAAGTAATTGTCGTTAGGATGTGAAAGTTTTTTTATTTATAGTTTCCACAGAATCGTTTCACGTACTCCAAAAGAAATCAATTGATGACCGTGCGCCTGGAAAGTGATGTGCGGTTTCGATTTTCTCTAAATACAATTTTCAATAAATACGTAATACAGGCAATCTTAGGAAGTATTTTTTTCTGGTATGAAAAACACTTCTTCATTATCAAGCCTTAGCTATAACGACTACATCATAGAAATTACTATCTAGAGCTGAATGATCCACATCACTTTCTGCTTGGCTGCAATCAATATTATTTTCGTACAGTTATTTGCAAAGAAAATTAAAATAGATTTTTATTTTTGCAGTCTCCTGAAAATTTCTTTGCAGTTGTATTTAAAAGCACGTATCTGCAGTGCCCTACGATTTCCTTCAAAATAGAGGATGCTACGTGTTGCTATAGGAGATGTTTTTGATTGAAGTTTTTATTAATTCTTTTTTATATTTTCTTAACAAAATCATCTAAACAAAAACATCTCCTAGCAACACCTAACATCCTCCATTTTGAAGGAAATTTTAGGGCACTACATATCCTTCAAAAGAAAAATCGACTGTAATATACCTACATTATATATCTGATTTCTCTCAGAAGCCTTAGTTCTATCATTATTATATTGGTACATCAAAAACAAAGTTCATGCTGTTGCCATAGTAATTACGGAAATATCTTATGTACTGTTATACACAATAATTGATATACGAAAAAAAAATTGGAAAGAAGCTACGCATAACTTGTTTATATAAGTATTATAAATATCGTTTCAACAATTTAAATAGTTCTGTTCCCGCTTCAAAAAGTTTCACATTTCAAATAAAAAAAAATTAAAAATCAGCAAATTTCGAGATGTTTCTGAAAACAAAATGTATACATTTCATTCACAAGATATTTCTAGTCACCAAACAAGTTATAGTTATTTAATATTCAGTTTCATTTTTATCAAGAAACATTTTCAAATTAACTTTGCCCTCACGAAGAACGGCTATTTCATTCAAAGATTAGTTTCTTCGAGAACTATTTTTGTAACTTTGTGTCTTCGAAACTTAACCCTCTTCATATTTCTGAAATACTTGGGATATAATTTTGTAGAAATTGATACCACAAAGCCTCAAAATGTTATCGATAACGAAAGCTTTTTTATTTAGCACAATGAAAATTATTTTCTGAAGTTTTCTATCGCAGTGAAACTACGTTTAGCGGTCTAGCCTTCAATTTTGTCTTCAATTTACCGTTTTAAAGAAAAAAATCTCTTAAAATTCACTTTCGTTATATTTCCCGTCAAGTGATTATCGTACACAAATAAGCAATAAGACACACAGGTGTTTCTTTAAAACGGTTCCGTGTCAAGTGTAGGTTGGTATTCAATTGTCCCGGATTGCGGAAGTTTCCGACATAGTGCCCGAACTGGGTCAACCGTTGACCTTAGACAGACCACGATACCAGTGATACCGCTTTCACGGTCACCAACCCGAGATGATTTACACCTCTGCCAATTTTCGTGAAGCCGACTTCTGCAGAGTTTTAATAATTTTATTATCATTTTGTTTCTGAACAAAAAACATAATAGACTCATATAAAGGTAACTAGAGTCACTGAAAATGTTCCCAAAGACAGCTGCTGTCAAAAATTTTTACCACTACCCATGTGCCCCACATTATTCGTTATAAATCTTTCAACTGAGTTTTTAGTTATTGGAAATGAGCATTATTCTGTAAGAGGTTTTAAATTTGTATGAGGCTAAGAGAAAGTATCCCATATTTTTTATTTAGTACGTTAAACGTGGTATATCATTTTTTCTTACTTCGAATTTCTGGATGACAGATCTATAGAACAAGCATATATAATTCAATCACTCACAAACAAATTGACTAGAAATAATTCAAGAAATATTCTGTCCATGCCAAGATGCCATCTATTAGATCGACTGAAAACTCAAACCACGAATTTCAAAGATGTACGAGGCTCCTAATATCGACCGCTGAATGAGAAATCGCTTTCTGTTCAACTCTGCAGTTTTCATTGCATGCAGAGCTCAATTTTTAAGTTCTGCTATCATCTAAATTCAATTAACGTTTGGTTTAATATCTTCCAGATAAAAATGTTGCGACAAATAACGCTCCTAATCGTAGGGGCAGCTATGGTGATGGCCCAAAGAAGATTAGCCCTACCAGACCCCAGAAGTTGTGCCAACAGTAAGTATTTTATATAGATACTATTGTATTCCAAAAAAAGTCACTATTTATCCGTACAAAATAGTTTTGCATATAATTAGCGACCCGACCCGGCTTCGCAAGCATAGCAAAATATATATACCTACATTTTTTATGTCAGTTTGAAACTAATAATGATGATGATGACCTTTGGTTAGATTGCACAGAACAAAAATGTCATTAGTAGGTAAGACAAAATGAAGTACTTGCAACCTTTCTTCATCACGCATCGATTTGTCATCCTGCTTGCATGTATTTACTCGAGGGGTAGTTTTAATTCTGCAGTAACTCCTAATATATTTATTTGAATTGTACGGTCTAAATGGAGATTATAATTTGTAAGAAATGCTCAAGGTAACTGAAGTATTAGGTACTTTGATGAGGATCATTATCAGTCTAAATTTTAAAAATTAAAATGAGTATAGCAAGCTATCCTTGAAAGATAGACATACATAACCAATCGCAGAATTTATTGTAGATCTACAAAAGAACAAGAAGAATGGTTCTGCTATATCTCAAAGAGATTAGGCAGCTTTTTCGACGAAAGCTCGCACGTGTAGCAGTACCGCCCGACTTCTAGCAAATAACATACTTCATCATGTTTTAACGAATTTACACAAAATATCAACCAACTACATACGAGTAAATCTTCCTCTTGAATCATTTCGTTTATTGGTGAAAACCTTTCAATAGAATGTATCGTTTTCATGCAGAAAAACAGACAAAAGCGGCGGGAGGAGTGTTTTGTAATATTAATAACTATTTTCACTCCACGAGATCGTGAGAATAAATGCACGAACGAAGGAAGAATGCAGGTGGATAGTCAATTTACTTTCACCGATGTTATATCGCACATTTCACGAAATATATATATTCTTAGGAGGAACAATAATACAGTGGTTGATTAGAGATTACATTTTGGCAAGCATTCTTCAAACGTTAATGTAACTTTCTCTTATGATTCGTAGAAATGGAATTTATGTGATGTGGTGAAACGCCATTTTCATATTTAAAAACATATATATTGACTGTATTTTACAAATGTGCATTTCAAATCCACCATAACACTTGATGCGAATTAGATGAATCAGCCGCCGCTAGGTCAGTCAACTAGCCACCAAGTTCAACACATCTAAATTTGATTTATCCTACTGTGGTTACTTGAAAAACTTCTAATCTTGTGTTACATCAACTAAGAAGGTAGGTTATGCTCGAAAGATAGTCGTAAGGCCGGGATTTAGAACATGTGTTGTGTTCATTTGAAACTACCATAAATCTTAAAAGCATTAAGCCATGACTAAGTTTAATTCGTATTTTCGATATATTTGTATTTCCATTTCAAAATCTAGAGCCTGTAAAAATTTACTAACATAAGAAATTGTTCTTTCGACAGTTTAATAGCAATATCAAAAATTATAGTAAAACAATGACTACAATGAGAGAATTAGGTTAATAAAATGTGTATCACGCAACATTTTAAAGGGATGGTTTGATATATTGTAATAGTAAATACGTCCCAATATTTTTTGTATTGACGATTATTTGAGGCACTATAATACTTGTGAATTGATGTTTTTCGTGGATAGGGAATTGGTAGATATGTTGTAATTACTGGGTTATCTGTAACTTATCGAACACCCCGTTCAGAGGTGTTCGGCGTATTTCATGTATAGATCAACAGAACATTTTTTTGAGTTCTGTTTGTTTTCCAAAATAACATTCAATACAATCGTGATTGAACCAATAAATGGGTTGTGGATTCAAAAAATTCAATACGATTTTATCGTTTTAAGGGGTGCGTCACGCCACCTACAGAGACGCCAGAGGGGTGACACACTCGTACTTCTTCAGCTGGGAACATGCGCCTACTCGAGGTCTGGAAGTCGATTGGCTTGATGCCCGTAACATCTGCAGGCGACACTGCATGGACGCGGTTTCCTTGGAGACGCCACAAGAGAACGAATTCATCAAGCAAAGGATAGCGAGAGGTATAATTTTGTTTTGACATCTAGTGAAAGCCTAAGAATGTTCTTGTTTTAGGAAACGTCCGCTACATTTGGACTTCCGGCAGAAAATGCAACTTCGCCGGTTGCGACCGAGCAGATCTGCAACCACCAAATATCAACGGATGGTTCTGGTCTGGTTCCGGTGCCAAAATCGGACCCACTACCCAGAGAAACTCCGGGGACTGGAGCGCCACAGGAGGTTTTGGACAAGCACAACCTGACAATCGAGAGGCACCTCAAGTAAGAATGTGTTAAGACTATGAACTCTAACCAAAAGACTGTTAAAATCAAAATGAATAGAACAATTATAGGTTTGTGAACCTACTAATACAATTCTTGTTACGCGTTATTTAATTTTGTATATTACGGAGAGGTAAGTGGTTTGACAGGTTGTAGCTAGGTAGTGTGAAAATGCAAAATAGATAAGGATGCTGAATAAAGTTATGGAGTTTTCCAAGGCCAATAATCATATTGATATATATTAACATTTAGAAATTTGCCATAGCTGATAAACTAACTCTAGGGCAATATTAAAATTTTGGAATACGGTGTGCTTCTGATCTACTATCTTCCATCAGAAACAAATATACTATTCTTCAAATGCTCACTTGGCAATCCACATGTGGAAAGTTGTTTTATTGGAAATGAGAATTATACTTGATTCATAGGCATCATGGATAAACGCCTGAAATTTTAAATCAACACCGAGAACTGAAGAAGTAGAATTTCTAACGCTAGTGCTGCTAGATTACCAGTTCTATATTTTTGGGCGTGTGTAGTTGTTTTTAGAAAAAGGGGCCTATATTCGTGCAGGCAAAAATTCAAAGATCAGAAAATATTGACTGTAATGGCTTTGTCATTCAGTCAAGAATGTAAACTTTCACAGCCGGAGATAACTGCGTCGAAGCTGTTTTCCACCAACTCGAACATTACATCCGTTAAGGTACCCCATCGACTTTGATAATTTCTACCGCGGTAGTAGACTAAAGAAAACACTGCCAAAAAAAAACAGAAAATAACTTTGACCTAGTCATTATATTCAACAGGGCCCATTTGCGATAAGAGAAGGGTGGACCTGGTGAAGTATTATAAACAAGCCTATTATGCCAACTATGGAAAAACATACGGAAACCACAAACATTTCTTTGAGCGTTCTGTTAGCGTTTTGCATTTATGAGCATTTATTACTTTTTACTATTAGGAAGCAGAGTATATTTGTTATAATGGCATAAAAATATATAATGTCCTATAAAATTGTGGCAAAAAGAGCACAATATAAATACGAAACATTTCAGAAATTTTATGACTCCTTTTGAATTCCCGTTATTCATTCCTGAAATTTATTAGTATTCTCAATCATCTAACAAATAACATCTTCATTTCATTACACGCTTTGCGATGACGATTGTTTAAATTTACTTTTCCGTCACTCCTGGTATACTGTCAGTTTTGACCGCCGCGATATCGACAATTTTATAGCAACCTCCTTCATAAAGTAGAATCGTGCAATCGGAAGCTAATAATAGGTAAAGGATCTCACCATAAATTCTGAAACTGGCGATTTCTCGTCAAACCAGTTGGATGAAGGCATTGACCCAAAGAAACGCTAAAAATGTATTCTAACGGAATTTTTGTCTGCATTACAGGGTAACGATGAATCCTGCCTCTCTATTCTGAACAACTTCTACAATGATGGTATAAAATGGCACGATGTGGCTTGCCATCACGTGAAACCGTTCGTATGCGAAGATAGCGAGGAGTTATTGAACTTTGTGGCTTCGAGAAACCCGGGAATCCGCCTTTGAAGCCGATTCTCTCAACAAGAAACACCACGTACCTTACCAATGAGTGAAAAACCAATCAAATGATATCGAAATTTGACAGAAGTATCGAAAATAGTCGAGTTCTCTATAGCAATTGGCATTTTGTGAAAGACAGCCAACATTTCTCACAGCAGTATTAATTTAGTAATGATTTTTCACTCATTTTTACCTTTTTCTCCTTCCCCCATCCCTCATTGTGAATAGTAGTTTTATTTGGATTTAGTGACTAGTTTTGTACCTACCTTAAATTATATATTATTATTAAAGATTTGTATTAAATGAAATAGATTTGTATTTGCTTTTCACCTCATGAAATACGTATATCGTCAACGTATGCATCTTGGTTTTTCAGTGAATAATTTTAAATGGTATAGAAATTCAAGATACTCTCTTCGTTTTTCTCAACTACTTTGATCCATTTGAAAATAAGGTTGAAAATAGATGGCTCTATTTTAATACAATGTTATTTTTAAAAATTGGTGGAAATAGGGTTAACCCACTATTCAATACAAATTCTACAATATTAAAGGAATTTAAAGTTCAATCTAAAATTAAAATAAATATCACTGAATATTACTTACTAGCAGGTATTGCACTGATGATGGCGTAACAACCGAAAGCGCTTTGCAATTCACAAATAAAATTTTTTTCTAACACAAAGTCTTAAATAAACTGGTGGTTAATAGACATATAAGATGGATATTATAAATGAAAGTCAAAGAATCGAAATATAAATATTTTATTTGAAAAACCACCTTAAAAAGTCAACAATAAAGTATCAAACGAAAAGATCAGCTCTTAAAATCACTCTGTAAAGAATTAAAATACTAATAATATCACATTTCAATTAACAAGCATGAGTACAAACATTTACGCTGGATAAAAGGACAATCCTTTTATAATACCTCCTGTGGTCTCATAAAAAGATATTGTGTCTTTCTTATTAGGGCTCGTTAATTTGTTACTCATATAGAAGCAGGGCAGAGAAGAGGGACCCTTCATATCACAGTTTTTATGAGAGATTCTCAAATCATAAACCCTATTAGCTTTGAGAACTACCAAGCTCTTCAAAGATACATAAAAATCAGAGCTGTAAAGAATAAAATCTTCAATTATCGTCGGTTTGACGATATCTTTAGAGGTATGATATTCACATATTCTTAAAGAAATTATCCCTTTATAATATTTCAAGGAGAATCGAGGAGGTTCCATCTGAGTATTCATCAATACTCCAAATATGATCATTTCACGATCAACACTAAAACTAGAAACGAATTCTTCGTTAGTGGACAGATCTAGTCTACAAGCAATTTTGAACTCGTTCCGCAAACGGCAAGTCTTCGGAATGGATTTGGGAGTACATTTTCTGTAAACTTCCTTGCACCATATCAGTACCTCGTACAGTAATTTCATAGTTTTCTTCACTACTTCGTCTAGGCCCTCGCTTAGAGGATAATGACACTCCGGACACCTGGAATATTCTAAAGGATTCACTTGAAAGAACTCGAGAATATTTTCTTTGTCAAGAATTCCTTTAATGTTGTTGGGAGAAGATGGAATATTCCGTAACTCACATTCTACAATGCACCAATTTATAACTTTTGCAAGTAAATTCAACAGACGTTCTCCGTCGGCATCAACTTTTTGGAGAATTGCCCTCAGAGTAGTTGGTTTCATGTGATAGTCCCCAATGAACAAGCCCTCCATGTAGTTAACCATATCATCTAGACACTTTTTTTTTATATCGAGAAGATCATACATTTCAGCATATTCATAGGTTAGAGAGAGGCTACTCATAGTAATATTATTTCGAATGTAAGTGAGGCAAACCTGTATCAAATCATCCAGCAGGTACTTGTTTGCAACATAAAAGAGACTCCAGGCATTCGTCATGGAATGAATTTCGATATAATCAGTATACATGTGTTCCAGCACTTGATTGAATTCTTCTACACTTATATCACACAGCATTATTTCATCCTGGGCCATTTCTCCGTAAAGCATTTTCTCGAAAACCGGACTACAACAGGCCAGTATGAGTTTGTGGGCTCTTACTTGGGTATCATTTATTTTGAAAGTGCAATCTACGAATTTTTGATCCTTGTAGAAGGAGATCAAGCGCTCCTTTTTGTTGAGGGGGGCCACCAGCCTTTCTATAAATATACTCTCCTTTTCCATCTACGAAAAAACATATTAGTTTAGGGGAAAAACAGTCTCAAAATTTCTTCTTACCGCGTTGTATAACCCGATTTGCACGCGCACTATAGCGCACTATATAAATAACAAAATTGTTTACAGCTCAAGGCAAGGTTTACCCTTGAACGGCATGAACTGAGCAGGACGAAGCCAAGGCCGCAGAATCGTAAATTTCAGGTCAGAGAAGTTTCCTCTTCTCCTCAATAGACGGCTCAAATACATCAGTCTACTAGATCGCACTGGTTTTATACATTCAATATAACAATAAGCATTAACCTAGATAGAAAAGAAGGAATGAATTGATTCACTCTAATCCGATCAGCTGATCAAGACTATTTATTTGGTTGGTTGGATGTGAACAGTTCCGAGCAAACGGATCCTACATAAACACTTCATGAATAATTTAAGACAATTATTTTCCATTTAAACTGTTTTAAAGTTACTGATCTCTATCTCTTTCATGATTTATATACAAGTAAAATACCAACTTAATAATATACCTATACCAGTATTCCAAACCTGGAAAAAACAAATTGCTTCAAAGGTATAGGTCCATCAAACTTCTTATAGATTTATTACTGATATTTGCCTGAAATTATTTCTAAAAGTCAGAGAGTAGAAGGTAGGTACCTATATTACCTAACCTAAAAGGGAACACGCACATTTTCGGTTTTGAAATATTTTAATTTTAAACAAGTACATTACTCCGAATGAATCTGTGGAAACTGATTGTTATTATAAATGAAACTTTAATTTTTCGGATCGATAATTCATTTAGTTCCAATTGTTCGCAGAGAGGGCGCATCAGTATGCAAGTATCCCATGCTTCTATGGATTATTGCCTTTATTATTAAATCATATTTGAAGTGATAGTTCTGTTTTTATTGATAATGTATCATTATCGTAGTCGACGATACAATTATTAAAAATAAATTTTGTTTAAATTCGAGTTTTTTCAGAATGTTTATAAAATAAAAGAGTGTCATTCAGGGGAAGTTATTCAAAATAAATATCCAATTGATTTCAAATTGTATACTCAAAGACAAATCAAATGAGAGAGTGTTTAGAGAAATGTCTAACTGTTTAAAATATCTGAGAACATCAATTATTTGCAAGAATAAAAGAAATACCTAAACCGTGCTCCGAACTATATTTTATTTGAATCAAAAGAATACTACCTGATGTAGCGGCAGCCATCTTGATATCATTCAGGTTCCGAAGCCTAGCTCCCTTTCCCTTAGGACTGTTTTTCGTCAGAGGGACGAATGGGTCATAACT
>WOGN01000192.1:14634-29675 GCA_015342105.1 Leptinotarsa texana | reverse complement strand
CTTTCTTTGGAAGATTCCCTCATCCTTCTTTTTTGTATCAAGATGGAGTAGTAGAAAGCCAAAAACTTTCTTTCCCAAAAATTCATTAGTTTCTCCTCTACAAAAAAAGTTTAACCAAAACAAATAATACTTCCTATTCACAAATCAACTTGCCCAAAAATAAATAGGATAGAGTCAACTAAGTACTTGGGTATCATGATTGATCAATCACTACGCTGAAACGATCATGTAAAATATAATTTCGAAATATTCTTGAAAGAGACGTTATATTGCTGGTTAATTACACCTTGACTGAGTCAATCATACGCTATTGTATCATTTTTTGTGGGGATTATACAAGAATTTTTTACACAATTTAGATATAATTCAGAACACTTTAATTAAAATAATGTTTGGAAAAACTCGAAAATATTCAAGGAAGTCCTTAAATGAGGAAACTGGCCTATTTAACATAAGGAAAATATATGCCTATGAATGCTAACTATGAACGATGAATGAAGCCATTAATATCACCTATTACACGCAGAATACACGAATGATGGCAAGCCAAGCTATAAATATACCACGTTGCAGATTGACTCACAACCAGAAATTCATCACTTTGCTTGATCCTAAACGATACAATCAGCTATCTACACATATAAAATATCAATAGCCATAAAAAACTCAAAAACGAAATGAAACTATTTATCAGAGACCATCTATCTATCTATCAATCTATCTATCTATCTAAATAATGTAAATAGGAATTGGATATCCTTCATCTTTCGCAATGTATAAAGTCAATTGTTATTATATTGATATTATGAACTCAAAAGAACAAGGGGTAAGAAGTATAATCGTGAAACTTGTTGTTTCAAAGACATTCATGAAAACTAGGCGCAAGACCTTGTTAGTTCCGATCTTGAGGGAGTCATATCTGAACTCAAGAACTTTAATGCCCGCAATGGATTAGGGCTGAGGCGCTAGTATTAGTACTCTCGCTCGATAGTCGAACACACGTAGTAATTCATTTTGCTAGTAGGGGAGAACTGAATATAATTTAAACACAGAATGAATTGAAAGCAGTATAGTATAGTAGAGACAAAATGGGTATGAAGACTGTTGACAACCCGCATGGGACTCGAAAAAAGTACAACCCCGAAAAAAAATTATCTTTTGACGAATATTTATAGAGAAACAAAAAATTTAAAAAAATATTCTGAAAAAAATAATTCTTTCTGAAAATGATACAGAGTAGACCAGGTGTACGATGAAACCATCCCAACAGATTCTATGCTTTAAAAGTATAATATGTTGTGCGGTGCAAATCTAACTTCAGAACGCATGATTTTCGGGCTCTTCAATTTGTGTTCTTCAACTTTGAAATGTTTTTTAATTTCGTCACTATCTCATCAAACATACAACATTAAGCTTTTGAGAAAATCCCTTCTGTGTAGGTAGTTGGGGGAGATTAATATTTCGAAATTTATTTCCTCATACGTATGTATCTCTCCTTGATAGTTTTGATTTCTGTTAGAGTTTTGATATATGGGATGTTTCTTTCCCGCTTGGGGCTTTGTTCACGAGATAGAGTTGTTAATAGTTGACAGACTTATTTTCAGACGAAGGTGTCATATATGTAGTGGAGCCGTGTTGAAATTAATCGAGGTAATACCTCGAAACCGCAGTCTGCAGGTGATCGACTTGAATAATTTCAGCACGGTCCTGCTGCTGTATGAACGAGGAACATCTGCGAGACTGGCCTCTGTGAGGAATCTTGCATAAATGTCTGTCAGATACAATTCAATATCCAGCGTGGTATTAGTTGGGGAAGTAGTTGTTTTTCGACAGACGTTTACCACACCCTACTGTGAAGGTAGTTGGGAGAGATTATTATTTCGAAATTTATTTCAAATATTCATTTTCTAATACGTATGTATCTCTCCTCGATAGTTTTCACTTTTGATTGCGTAAATGACATATCGATTTCATGAAAAGTATTCGGATTCATCTTAGTAAGCGTGTTTGAAGGATGTTGATGTCCAAACCAAATGCACGTAGGCATACTGTATAGGCATAATAGATGCAAACTGTAGGTACAGATGATAGTTGAATCTGCAGGTTATAATAGTTCTTACTATTCGGAATATTCGCATCGAGAATCATGAAGATCATGTCGTACACTATACAAGGACAATGAGCGTCGTGAAAACCACATAAGAACCACAGATGCTTCAATTTTTATCTGCAACAAGTATACAGCACTGTTTTCTAGATTGGTTGTTTGTATATTACTAGCGAGCCGCCCACCGGAAATTTGAGGGCATGAGGAATCAATAATGAAAAGTTTTTTATCGACCTATTTGGAGTATTTTCACCTTCCACAATCTGAAAAATATGAAAATTAAAATGAAGAACTTTATACCATGCAAAACCGAAAAAACTTTTCAGTTTTTCCCGATAAGTTGTTGAAAATCAAAGTATTTTTCACAGAGGAAAACGTTCTATTTATCAATAACTTATTTTATTTAACAATTTCACCTATCAAAAAAATTGCTAAGAAATAATACAATATTTATCTCAACGTTTTGAAGGCCAAAACGTCAAAATAAGTATGGGGGTAAACGAAAAGCAGATTCCATATGTAACCGCTCCCTTTTATCCCCAGGAGGAAGCGCCCCAGTTTAAATATGTGAAAATCTGTTTTTATGGTACATCTACAACATGAAATATAGAGGTACCTACGGAGAAACAGTGATAAAAAGATAATTTTCATATGTTAACGCACCTGTTTACCCCCACGGGGCGCTACAGTTAGAATATAATAAAATCCTTCCTTAGTGCGCTTTAAAAACATGAGGAGGCCCTATATACCAAATTTCAGCTTCCTAGGACTCAACAGTACGGAGAAACAGAGATGAATGAGTGAGTATTAGACGAGTGAGTTTCGCATTTTTTCAACATGCAGTTATTAGCTTCACCTGTATGTAGGTATGTATGTTTGTTTGTATCTTCAAAATTATCGACATTATTGCTTTATCTATTCGCAGGCAGATGGCGCTATACGTAACCTCCTTGATATAATTGCAACTCATTTCACATGTATTTCTTCATTTGATAGAAGTATATTTTTATTATTATTTTATCACGCTTTTATTAGCTTCACCTGTGTGTATGTATGTTTGTTTGTTTGAAACTCTCCTTTTCATTTCATGTTTATTTCCGTTTGAATGCTCGGGATCTGTATTTCACAGAATTATCAACAATACTGCTTCATCTATTCGCATGCAGATGGCGCTGTACCTAACCTCCTTGATATAGACAAAATGATCTAGACTTTCACGGCTGAGGTTTTCAGTGTCATTGCTTTTCGAGTTAGAAAGCCGTGGATTTTTGGAATTTTTTCCTGACGTTTCGCTGGCGCAAGTGGCTAGATTCTTCAGAGGTTTAACCATCATGGCAGCAAGCCATAATAGTTAAACCTCTGAAGAAGCTGGACACTCGCGCCAGCGAAACGTCAGGAAGAAATTCCAAAAATCCACGGCTTTCAAACTCAAAAAGCAATGACACTCCTTGATATAATTCGAACTCACTTTACATGTATTTTTTCATTTGACAAAAGTATTTTTTAACGAGCGCGCCTGCTGCCTTCCTTGGGCATGGTAGCTGATTTTCAGGCTCCCTCGGAATAGGAAAATATCAATAATCATTTTTCTGAACAATATACGGCTGATTGATCCCAAAGTATAGATAAGATAAATATAGTTTGAAAAGACTGAAAAACACCCTTTTAAAGAACATGGAACTGAAAAGTTAAAAATGACTTTTTTTAAATATGCTTATAACGATAACGAACGAAAAATAGTAGTATTGAATATTTTTAGGAGTGACCAATTTTTTGGAAAAGAAAGTTTTTGGCTTTCTACTACTCCATCTTGATACAAAGAATGTGGCAATCTTCCAAAGAAAGGAAGGAAATAATCAATTTAAAATAAGTAACTCTATACATGGATGTGTAGATCATGCAAAGAAGTAACTTTCATACACAAACTGGAAGAAAAAGCTCTCCTGAAACAACTACTTGCTACTTGCTACAGCTACTTGCATATAAACATTGAATTATACGAAAGGAAAATTATTTCGAAACAAATACTTTTATATAAACAGTGAATTATACAAAAGACATTATTCTCTACTCAGTTTGTATTCCTAACAGTCGTTATGGAATAAAATCAGATAATATTCATAGGAATTCAACATTAAATGAATGGTAAAAAATTGCACTTACATTGAATACTGTCATCCTCACTGGCAGACGTCGAAAGATTCCCACATTCTTTGTATCAATATGGAGTACTAGAAAGTCAAAAACTATTTCCAAAAAAAAAATACTAGTATTATTGTGAAAACAGCATGGGCGCCCGTCGGTTTTTTCACAATAATACTAGTATTTTGTGTTCTTCATTGTTTTAAGCTTATTTGGAAAAAAATATTTTCAACTTTTTAGTTCATTGTTTTTTAAAAGCTTGTTTTTCATTTTTTTAAACTATATTTATTTAGCATAGATGTGAATTCCTACGTTTTATAGTTCTAATCTGAATAACATTTGTTTAGTAAACAAGTCATGAACATATTTTGACAGTCACTACATTGGGGATGCATATGCACGAGAATAAATAATGAAAAAATGTTTCATTTGCTAAACCAATGGGTTTTTCATTAACTTCAAATTCATCCTTGAGCACGAATTGATTCTCCTGAAAATTGATAACATCATAAATTGGATCATTCATAAAAGTTGTGTCAATTTTGATCCACTGATTAAAATCGGTATCAGGTTGATTGGAAAACTTACATAACTAGGGATGCTGACAGGACGGAAATGCGGACAGGGAATATTTTGAATCGGGAGAACGAAATTAGACTCGAATAGGAATAGGTAAAGTAAAGGAAGGGTCACGGATTACGCGCAAGGAAGTTGTAGTCGGAGTTCGCGCGGGAAACTATACGGCGGAGTTGGCAGATTCCACTCGAGAGTGTTTAGGTGCTTGGAGTCGAACCGCGATTCTCGAGCGGACGTGATGAGGTTAAATTCGGTTCGCGAATTTCGTGATGTAGAGATCGAACTGAAGTTGTTCGTGGATGGGGAGTTGTAGTGATCATGAATTTTTACTCTTTCGGATGAAATGTCAGGTGAACAGTAACGAGTAATTTCGTTAACGTTAGTGTAATATTGACTGTGAGAGTTTGGGACAAATGCTGATATTTGGAAACATCTATCAGACTACAAGGTGAGGAAGAACAGAGAAAACTAAGTGTCTACTTTCTTGATCACGAATTGGCGTAACATTGACACCTTCGAAAATAATGTCAAGAAGGAATAAAATAAAGAAATATTCATATACTGGGTTAATTTTGTGGTTACTGGAAAGAAGATCAGCTCAAACCACGAAAATACATTAAATTTATTGAAATGCTTCTCACAAATACTGAACGTACTTCGACTTTTCGGGCCACATTCTTTAAAATAAGAAGGGTTTGCCCTTCTCTCAGATGATTCAAAGTTTGCGTTGGTGAAGATTCCCATCTGATATAATTTCAACATTTCAAGGAATAGAAGAACTTAAAACTTTTGTTATTTTCAACCAACTAGTTTTTGGTTTCCTAACACATTTTTGTATCAAGTATTTTTCACAACTGTATTCGTTTTTGTGGTTTCTCATTAGTTGGTTGATTGCAATATAACAATATTTTCCAGAGGCAATAATAATCTAAATTCAACAGTTCAACTTATTCAGTGTGATCATGAAGTCAAAATTGAATGGATTTTTTTATAAATACCTTCATTTGAAATCTACCTTTGATATGAAATTATAATGATAGTATCATTCTCAAGAAACATTACATCTCAATTATAAAGAATTTCACCTGTAAGTCCAACTGAAATTTCAGGAACTATCGGTGTTATAATGCTTACAAGCTTCTTCAAGATCTTTGTTGAAATGACCTATTACAATCATAGGATGTATCGAATATCCATTGAGTGAATATAAATGCGTTCTTCTCCAGAATCTACAAGTTTTTTGACACCGAAATTTCAGATGTCAAACTGACAATTGACTATTTTCTATCTGGCGCTGAAGAAAATGGTATCAAAATGAACTCGAGCAATTATAAAGAGCACGAATTCACAATAGATGTTCGAATAATCGTTCGATCTGAGTCAAGCTTGAACTGAATTTGTCTTCAATTTCTTATTGAACTCAAATTTCTGTTCATATTGTGATTGAACAGAAGACTTTTCTGATCGTTTCGTTGTCTAGTGTTATTGGTTTCTCACAGTAGATCCATCCCACGACAAATCTTCCGACGATAGAAATCTGAAGGAGTGAGGTCTGGGAACATAGCAGTCCTCAAGTGAACATTCTGAACACATCGCCACGTTTCCGCCTTCTCAAGTCAAGTCAAGTATGTTAAAATTCGCCAAATTGCTTCATGAATATATTTTGCAATCATTTTTGATAATCTATTATTTTAATAGAATGGTCTCAGTCCGAAAGACTGAATACCATACCGATAGTATGAAGTGTTTAAATATGATTTCCTTGAGAAGTTGCTGCATTAGATGAATTTTACGAGAACTAAATGGAATTAAGTTAACAGAGAAAGTTGTTTTTGTAACTTTGATCGTGCTCTCTGCTGATCGCAACCTGCAGAGGTTAATTATATGACTATGGTATCAAGAGTATCTGTTAAGACTTTATCGAAACTTTCTTCAGAGAATGGTTTCAGTAAGTGAATGTATATCTTGGAAATAATTCAAATTCAATCGGAACAGATAAAGTTTTTCTCAGTTCTGAATATTAGGTCCTATTTTATCAATTTCGTATGCCAATAATTTGTCAAAACTAATCTCCAGATGGAGAAAACTCTCTCCCCAATTCAATTCCAGTCAAACCAATATCTTTGGATTTCAGTTCTTTCTGTTTGAGGATATTTTACTCAATGGAATTTTCTCTTCATACAGATCTAATATTTCTATTATGAAAGGGTGAATATTTCAATATTCTTCATCAAAACTATGTTGTCATATGCCTACTCATCACAGTGAAGAATCACATTCATCAGCCTATATTTATTTATTTATTTATTTCAAATATATAAAGAAAATAATAATAGTGTGATAGGAATAAAATAGGTAGGTATTTATAATTTGTTTGAATCTGTTGAAAATCTGTTTTTCCGTTAACCAGCTGTCGCACCACTACGAACGACAACCCTCAGAAGTCGAAACTTGTTGAAGTTGAGGATTAACGAAGTCTTACCTTTTAACGTGTGATTCCTAACACATTTATCATATATGTATATATAGTGGTGTATATAAGTTCCCCAGTAAAAATATGGAACAAGCATCGAAGATAAGACTAAAAGTAAGAAAAAAATTTAGCAAATCAATGCTCATCGGAAATCATCATCCAGGAATTCATCACAACTATAGTAACATTTTTTCAGCAGCAATTGCTTTACTCTACCATGAAACACTTCATCAGAGGTATTTTGTTTGATCTGCTCTGGTAACTTATTATACAGATTCATGGCATCATACAAAGGGAACTTTCTATATTTCGTTTTCTTATGGCTTGGAAGTCGCAAAATATCACCATGACTGTAACTGTGCACCATTGCATTTGTTTCTGGTTCATGGATGTTAGATCTGGCAAATCCTCCCCATTTGATAATGTATATGATGGGAGCCGATAGTAATCTTCCCCTAACGAATACTGTTTTACAGCTGTCTTGCTATTCAATGCTGAAAATAAGTCTGAATATGCGCTTTTGTGTTACGAATACTCTGATTATTCTGTTCATATATGAACTCTTTGCCTTTGAAATCACTGGAAATATAATAAGCTCCGCTGACGAGACAGCAATAATGTATAAAACAAAAGCTGAAGACAACTTCACCAAAATATTTAATTGGTTTCAATATAAAAAAGTAATCGTCAACAATAAAAAACCGAATTTTTGCCTTTTCCTAGTTATAAGAAAAAACCTTTCCGATTTCCGAATACTAGACATGAAAACTATTTCTAAAAACATTAAAATACACGCTAAAAATATCTGAGAGTAACTATTGACGGACACATGAGGTGGGACACTCATATAAACGAGATCACAAACTTTATTATACAGATTCCAATATTTCAGAACCACTCACCTGAAAATACTATGCACTAGAGAAATCACGACTAAGGTATGGTATTGTTTCCTGGGGACATGTAGCAGCCACACAACTGAAAAAAGTAGAAGTCCTTCAAAAAAGAATATTGAAAACAATATATAATAAACCCAATAAGTATACTGTTTCAAGAAACGCAAATACTGGATACCCGTCAGATATATGAAATGATCATTTATACTTTTAAAAATAAACAAATCTCACCACAAACAGAAAATAATTTCGATTTAAGGAATGAATCCAAAGATATTGTACAAACAAACTCCTACAAGAAATCGATAGAGGAAAGATGATTTTCTTATCTCTCCTGCGAAATAATGCACTACCCAATAAATACAAAACGTATATAAATATATCATAATAGTCGATAAGTTTATTCAAAGACATCATAAAACATTACTTACATATAACAGACAGACATTACACACTCGGGAGTTTGAGTAGCCATTGAATGTTATTCCTTGACTGGATATTCAATACAGATTCGGATTTTAACAGTACTTGAATGTTTCAATATTGTGATCAAGTTAGTTTTACTTACATCTGTAGCAACTATTATACATATATCATTTATTTTATTTATATTTTATGTTAACCACATGATTGTGATATTATATGTTCTTATTTTCAAAATCTCATTTCATTTTTTTGTTAGTTCCCTTCACGGACTAACTTCATTATATATTTCATATTATTTTACTATAAATGTAAGTAACGAAAAAGATTTGAAGCTCTATGACTTCTATTTGATTATCTGCGAGCGCTTTCGACAGCTGGTCGTACTGTCATCCTCTAGGCACTATTCTATAGAATAGTTCCTATTCTATAGGATAGAATAGGAACTATTCCTATAGATAATTCTATATTTTATTCCTATGGAATAGTTTCTATTCAATTCTATTTCTATAGAACTATTCCTGTAGAATAGTTCCTATTCTATAGGATAGAATAGTGCCTAGAGGATAACAGCACGACCAGCTGTCGAAAGCGCTCGCAGATAATCAAATAGAAGTCATAGATCTTCAAATCCTTTTTGTAACTTACATTAATAGTAAAATACTGAAAATGAAGGAACATCATCCAAAATTTCATTTTATACATTTAAACATCAGCTCTACTTCATTCGCTACTTCTGCATATTCCACCTATATATTTTATTCTTACTCATTATTTTATAACAAAATTTATATAAGCTGCAGTTGTAGAGCCTGAATGTTGACTATAATACTTTACACTGTTGTACTGTCTATACTGTAACTAAATGTCTGGGAAACCCATATGCAATGGGTGTCTCTGACTCGTTTGTTTGCATTTTGTGGAAAAAACAGACAAATGCAGACCCATGTAAATGATTACTTTTATTTATTTGTTGGTGAAACAATAAATTTACTATAGTATCAGAGGCACAAACACATAAATATCATAGTTCAAAGTAATGTATTGGTAACTCACTTAAGCTTATTCGGATAGATTTTCAAAATGTTTCACCATTCACTTTCCGACTTTTTATTCCATCAACAAGTTTTGAATAAGCTGGAGAGGTGTATTGTACATTGGAATTTCGCATATTTCCTCTCAAACATCTAGAAGAATCTTCAATTCACTGAGAAAATGGGCGTCAACAGATTGACATCGTTCTGTAACATCGGATCAAGAGTAGGAACAATTCTTCAACTTCAACTTTGATTAGGTCGTGCAGCTAGGAAGCAACTTATTGCCTCCTCAAAAATCTGCCTCGCACCAAGTTTTTGACAGATTGGCAGAGTTCCACTCTTGCAAACTGATCTGTGAGATCACCCACCAAATAAATTGATGTAATTCGTTGAGAATCTAGATTTATTTCATCTTATTTGAATAGGTATTAGCTAACATGTCAGAAAAGTCAATTATAAAATATTTTTCGAAAAGCTGATAAGTTTTTGAAGAATTAGAGAAATAATTTTAATTTCTCAGGCAATATCGTTCAGTTCTAAAAAACACTGCAATTGGAAAGTAATATATACATACTATAGTTGAAATAAAATCAAGATTTTAAAATCAAGGTAGATTTGATAATATTGTTTCCTGTTGAGAAGCAAGCCACATGGCGGTAATCCAAAAATATTTTCTGCAAAAAAACTCATATTCAGTTATAAGAAGTACTACATCAAGTTCCTCCAATATCACCTGTATATTTTTCATAACTTTGCTTGTGCTCACTAAATGGTATGAATTATTTTTTTGACCTAACCTATCCTTTTCCTCAACTTACCATCATTTTATTTTATTTTTCTCATCTGAGCGCTGACGGCAAAATACATTCATTTTTCACACTTATTTATGAAAAAACATTTTTCACAATCTCTTTCCAGGCATCATTATATTTCCACATTGTTTTAATACCTGGATTACGATTCTCGAAATTACTCTCCTAAGCATGTACATGTACACGCGTGGGAGAAATGATGTGGTATTTTTCACAAAGGTTCAGGAATTCATGCATATATCCATGTTATTTGAAATCTTCCTAAGGGTTTCACCACAAAACGCATAAATATAATATTGTCACTGTCACAAAATATACTATTCAAATTCGAAATATGAAAGCTGCAGATGATATTTCTAGCAAAAATCTATCAAGAGATTTTTTTTCTGAAATCATCTCTTCTGGAAATACTTGATTTAAAGCAACATATCAAAATATTCACATTATCAAAGTAATTTTTTCAGAATATTTCTGTTGTTCAGACGTAGATTTTTAATCGATTCCCGAATTATTTCAAACTTAATGGTACTGATCTGTTAAAAAACTGTTAGAATCTGTTCTTAAACCAGCTTCGTCCTCTTATGCCCGACAACTCTCAGAAGTCAAAACTGGTATGGGCTGAAAATCAACGAGGTCTTATTTTTCAATGTGCGATTTTCACCACAGGTTGGACGATACGCAGTGAAAATCGGTCGTCCGACTATGGGGCTCGAACCACTCTTTCACGCAGCACAGAGGTCAATTGTATGACTAGAACGAACCACTCATATTCATATTATAGTTTCGATTCTTCATAATCTAAAAAAGTGTTAACCTGTTTGGAATCCATGAGGAGAAAAATTAAATGAAAACGAAAGAAATATTGATGATATTGAAAAACAATGACGAAGAACAATAACAAAGGTAAAACTCGGTCTATTCCACAGAAAATACACATTGTTTCAAAATTCCTAATAATTTGATTGGTAGATTATCAATATTCAAGTATCAATGTCAAGACACACGTACATTGTTACCCCCCTCCCTCCTATCTAACTGGACTTTTGTTAGGAAAATCGCCGAGATACGTTGATTTTTTATTTTTACAGTGTACATTTTTATATAAATAGCCCACCCCTCATTTTATCCCTCACTGTCAAAAAATTGAAATAGCATGTGGTGATAAGTGATAGCTCATTTGAAAGGGGGTTTAATTCTCTAGTCAACCGTGCAAAGAATTACACGCCAAACAAGAAGGCAACTGAACCAACACTTACTCTTTCGGTTGAAACAGTAAGTGTTCAAAAAGTTTCCCGTGGACCTCATGGCAAAAATAGAGTCCTTTTTTAGTTTCAGACCTGAGGCTTTGCAAAGTATCGCGAGTAATTGTTGTACACACTTCCGTAATCCGCGCACGCAACTCCTGAATAGAGTAACACTGACTCTCGTAGACTTTAGATTTCAGGTTACCCCGTAGAGACAAATCTAAAGGAGTTATATCTGGTGAGCTTGGAGGCCATTCCACAGATCCTCGGCGTCTGATCCGTTGTCCTTCATAAACAGTATTCGAATAAGTTCTCATAGTAATTGTTAAATGAGAAGGAGCTCTATCTGGTTGCAGAATAATGTTCATGTCAAATTCATCTGAATAATTTTCGATCGTTGCCATTATCAGTGGATCTATCACTGTTTTTAGCATTTGCAAGTAGAGGGCACCATTAAGATTTTTCTCAATGAATAACGGACCTATAATGTGGTCACCCAGTATTCCTGCCACACATTACCTTTTTGGGAAAACTGGGTATGAGTTTAGCAGAAAAGGATGATTTTCATCAAAATTTCAATTCTAAGGGTGATTGCGCTACATTATTGGTCGTTATTCTTGAACTTACCACCCTATGCTATTTACATTTTTCGAAAGGATTGCACCCGTCCAGTGAATGATGAAATTAGGGGTGAACTGTTCATACTCAAATGTACATTATAGAAATCAAAAATCGATGTATCTCGGTGATTTTCCTAACAACAGTTCAGTAACACACAAAGTCTTTTCTGTAATTTTCGCTGAAATTCGAAATAATTAAAAAATCTGTTGAAATCTGTTTTCCCGTTAATCAGCTGTCGCCCCTCAAAAAAGTCGAAACTTGTGCGGCTAAGGACTAACAAGGTCTTACTTTTCAACGTGTTGGACGATAGGAAGTGAAAATCGATTGTCCCGCCTTGTGATTCAAACCACCAGTTCACAAAGTGATCCATTGACTGAGTGGAACTAACCTCCCACTTCAACCCACTAGGCTAACGTCCCATTCAGTCCCATCGGCTACGGAGGCAGCAGGAGGTTGCATACCTTAATGAGGATCTAGATGTGATTTCGAATTGTGGCAAAACTAACCTGGTTCAATTCAATGACACAAAAACCCAGGCATCACTTTTTTCCGATAAGATAATTGTCTTCAAACCGAATATAACGAACAATTTCGCTTTCTGCTCCGATAAGATTGTTGGAGGTCAAACTGGACACCAATATGTCTTGGCACAATCATGTCGGTGTAATTGCAAAGGCTGCTTCTCAAAAGCTTGGGGAACACTGTTCCCAACCAGAAAACTGTACACAACTCAGCAACTTTTGATGCTTTATAAAGCTCAGATTAGACCTTCTTTGGAGTATTGTTCTCATGTATGGAGCTTCTGGATCTCATCCAGAAAAGAGCCATCCGCCTGACTGGAGACCCGAACATCACTTGCAACCTTGATAGTCTGGAATATCGAAGAAATGTTGGGGATTTGTCTCTCTACTATAGATACTTTCACGGGAAGTGTTCAAGTGACTTGGCACATTTGATTCCACCAGAAATACTCGACGAACTGTGGCTGCTCATCGTTCTGAGGTTCAACTCAGTAAACCTCAAACTTCACTGTTTAAGAATTCTTTCATCTGGAGAACTGCGTTTATGTGGTATAAACTTCCTGAGAACATTTATCCAAATGGATTTGATGTTCAAATCCAATGTGAATCGCTACTTTCGCACAGGCACCGCTCTGAGAGCGCCTTACGGATTTTTCTGTAGTGCTTGTGTTTTGTTGGCAAAAAAATGGATGTATAGTGTCTATTAACCCAATTCAAACAAAGCAATAGTTTATTGAAGGTTTAGTTATCATTCTTCAGGCGTCAAAATTGAAAGTTTCAATGTGAAGTAGCCAGAAAACAATGCAGTTTTCAGAGAAAACTCATGAATTCTTTTTTGGAGTGCTTGACAAACCCAAACCTTCATTTTCATTTTTCGAATATGTCTCTAACATCAAAATTAAGCCAGTTATGACAGGAATAATGTTGGTTTCTATGTTTTTCAGTGACAGAAAAATGTGAAAAGCACTTCCCAATTCCACCCTAATTGAAAATAATCTATACCACTCCACAACTCACTGAATTAATATACTTGTGTTATGCAGTCAAAGTTTGCCGGTTCAAACTGGTTAGGTTAGATTAGGTTAGGTAAGGTTAGGTTATGTTATGTTGAAAAAGGTATTTTTGTATAATTTTGCCAATAATTGCGTTTCATTTTGAGATAACTTTCAATGATACGCAAAGTATAGCTATAATGTAATGTATCAGTGCTTCATTCAATAGCTTTAGAGTTATAGTGACAAAAAAAAAACAAATATTCGCAAAATTTGAGTTGCTACATTCTCTGAAGGACATTTTTTTTCATTGAGGAGCCAATGTTCTTTATAGTTTTTGGGTTTCTAACATTCCACAATCTAAGAAAAGAGTAAATATAGATCAACAGACACTCAATATAGTGCCTACTTGGAAACCATATCATCTTTTTTGTAATCTGAAAATTTGATTTGATGTGAAGTTTTAGTCATTCCAAAACAAAACGAAAAAATTGCATGGCATGAGCCAACCGATATGTCTAGTATAGCAACTTAAAAAAATTAAAAATCAAACATACTCATTCTACACCTTCTGAGTGAATGAATAAATAGATATGCTGTTTTGGAAGTTTTAGCTTAGAAAGAAGTTATCAAATTCCTTGTTTCATTATTTTTTCATGACGCTATCGCCATCCTTGATCTGATACTCCCACGCCATGTTTCGCTAAATTTGTAAACTATTTCAAATACTAGAGTGTAATTTGTTTCATCATTATGTTGTGCCGTTTAAGAATTTTTTAGAACCCGTTCACAAAAACTGGAAATTCGTTCTAATCTGTATCAGCTCCGTGAAACCGAACAAAAAATTATATAAAAAGGCGATTAGAGGGCAAATCCATTAATGACTTTTGATAAAGAACTTTGTTTCCTCTAGATCTCGATTCATTCAAAAAGAAGTAATTGCACCTCAGTTTCACCAACACTTATTTGTTTATTGAACTGTTTATTAACATCAAGTTCTCAATGTCAACTATTGAAATACCCCAGACTTTGTCTCGCATTTAACTCAGAACAA
This sequence comes from Leptinotarsa texana, assembly GCA_015342105.1. Taxonomy (NCBI): domain Eukaryota; kingdom Metazoa; phylum Arthropoda; class Insecta; order Coleoptera; family Chrysomelidae; genus Leptinotarsa; species Leptinotarsa texana. The sequence goes on along the minus strand of WOGN01000192.1, from coordinate 14,777 downwards.
TGGGGAATGTTCCTCAATTTGGGTTATTACAGCAAATGCAAGTTTGAACAAAATAAAGTTGAGTTTATTTTACGAGTTTTTCAAATTCACTTCGAAAAATATTCAAAATGATGTTTCTAATGTTGGGTTTTAATTTTAAAAGA